>JAYDZE010537239.1:0-14996 GCA_034509125.1 Monilaria moniliformis
TTCATTCATAAGAAGAGTAACTTTTAGAATAAGAGTAACTTTCATTTAAAAGAAGAGTAACTTTCGTTGACAAAAAAAGCAACTTTCATTCATAAGAAGAGTAACGTTCATTCATAACAAGAATAACTTTCATTTAAAGGAAGAGTAACTTTCATATAGAAAAAATAGTAACTTTCATTCACAAAAAATGTAACTTTTATTCACAAGAATAGTCATTTTTATTCAAAAGAACAATACCTTTTATTTAAGGGCTATTGCTCGCTAATATCACGAACTATAGTCAAATTTCGGATTTTTCCACAAACTTAAAACTTGGTCAAAAATATCATCAACTTTGGCCGTGTTTGGTATTTCCCACAACTGTCAATTCTGGCGAAATTGAGTCATACGTGGCATATCGGATAATCTAGGTGGACTAATCAGGCGTGGAGCAAATCGAGTCATACGTGGCATGTCAATTCAAATAGTTGCTAATATCACGAACTATGTCTAATTTTGAATTTTCCCACGAACTTAAAATTTGATCGTAAAATATGATGATTTGTTCAACTTCCTCGAAGTTGTTCATCTTGTTCGAAATTTATTCCTATTTAGTCGAATTTTCTCCATAAGCACTTATACTATTTATGGGACTCACTTACATTTTATTATCTATTCTCTTTATTATTTTTTCTTAATTATATGTTCAATTAAAATGTATTACGAATAAACAAAAAATTACTAATTTTATTTAAAAACTTAAAATGACATAATTTAAATAAAAAAGTACATTTTTACAATTTTTTGGAGCCATTGTGGTGAATTTGAGAGAAAAAAAATGGAAGAAAAAGATAGATAATGAGATGAAGAGGTGTGGAGATTAGATAATGTGCGTATTTATAGATGAAAAATAAGAAAAATTAATATTCGATAAATAGGAATAAATTTTGAACAGGATGAACAACTTCGAGGAAGTTGAATAAATCATGATATTTACGATCAAATTTTAAGTTCGTGAGAAAATTCAAAATTAGACCATAGTTCGTGATATTATCAACTATTTGAATTGACATGCCACGTATGACTCGATTTGTTCCTTGTCCGATTAGTCCACCTAGATTATCCGACATGCCACGTATGACTCAATTTCGCCGGAATTGGCAATTTTGGGAAATACCAAACACGGCCAAAGTTGATGATATTTTTGACCAAGTTTTAAGTTTGTGGGAAAATCTGGAATTCGGCTATAGTTCGTGATATTAGCGACCAATAGCCCTATATATTAGTGATCCCATCTTTTTCTATCTCATGTTTTTTATGATTAAAAATATGAAAAATATTATTACATCAATACTCTGTTATAATATTATCATGAATTAGAGTAAAAATTAATTGTCCGAATAAAATTGTTTAACCTACAAACATAAGATAATAGTGAAAAATAAGTGAAAATCTATATATTTCACACCTCATTCTATCAAAGTAAACACACCCTCATTGTATTGTAGTCCCTTTTTGCAGTCAAATTAGATTACCGCTCTGTAAATCATCGTAGGCGTAGGAAAGTTATCTCGTTTCGATTGTTAATATGTTCATTTGGTTGTGATGAGGGTTTCTAATCTAAACTCGATATATTCTCTTGTTGAGCTTACAATTAAACTTAAGCGACTTATTTCGGCCCAATAATGATGCTAAAGTATAAATAAAAGTTTAATGATGCTTCTCGTAACATTGACCTCAAGCGAGCAAAAATGGGCTAAATTGCAATTTAACGTCTTTGATTTAAAAAAACCTCACTAAATTGGGCATTATTCATATGATTTATTTGGCATAACACGTACTCGGTCTATATGATTTATTTAGACCCGTTTCGATTGAAATACAGAATAATAGGGGAGGATTCAAATGAGAATTCATAATTATTATGAGAATGGAAAATCATTTTCAGTCATTCGATTATTATGATGGATGTATCTTATTACTAGACGAATGCAGAGCATGAGTTTGAATCTCACTAGGAGCAAAAAATCTAGATTTTTTGTTACAGTTAATTCCACTGTAAATTCACTAATTTTATACGTCTAGTGTAATATTCTCGCATTCTAACAAAAGATGTAATTTTTATTGTAACCCAACCCCATGATAGTAAGTATGAGTAAACATGACAATGTATTTGGTTATTGAAATCAATTCTATAACTTAAATAACAAGTATAGATTGTCTATGTAATATTAGAGGTTAACATGTTAGAATACCAGTACTTATTTTGTTACTAGATTTATGCATCCCCATGTAGTCGTGCACTTTAAGAGTGTTTTTCCTTTAGTTGTAAATTTATCATGCGAAAATAAGAGATATGGAAATTTTCTCCCTTCAAATTCAGGTTTTAGGATTCTACCAGGAGGAGCAGCGTTGGACGACGGGGCGGGGCTGGCTGGGACGGCGGTGGTTGGCCAGGCGATGAGAGCTAAGAGGAGCAGCGACGAGGTCAAATTTTCTTAGTGTGAGAACGGAGCAGCGGCGGGGTGAAATACAAGCGACGATCGATAGACGGAGCAGGGCCACGGTGGCTGGTCGAGTGACCACAATCGAGAGGAGCACTGGAGCAGGACTTCAAAGTTTTCTTTTCAAATTTTGAGCGGCGAAGCAATGATGAATCTGACAGCGTCTATAAGTATATAGCTAGGGTTTTAGTTTTAGGCTTTTAAGTTTTAAATTAGTTATATATATATGTATACAAAATAAATTTGATTTTTGTTTTTTTTTTTTTTTTTTTTGCTTTTTTTATATGCCTGAACCGAACAAAAGAATTTTTAATTTTCAAAAATTAAAACAGAGCCGAACTGAAAACTGAAAAAAATTGAACTAAAATTTAAATTTCAGTTTGATTCGGTTCCGATATTCGATTTTCGGGTATTTTGCTCACCCCTAGTAGGATAGATCTTTGTCATGGATAAGATACAAAACACGACAATTATCAAAGTACATGATTAAATAGGACATGAAAAAGACACTGTAGGATAAATCTCGGACACGCACCACAATATTACACCATGTGTGAACTAATATTAGGACACGAAATCAGATACGGCAGCATAGATCTTGGTCATGGATAAGACACAGAACACCACAATTACAAAGTACATGATTAAATCGAATAAGAAAAAGACACAATAGGGTAAATCTTGAACACAAAATATAATATGGCACCATATTTACACCATGTGTGAACTAATATTAAGAAACAAAATCAGATATGGTAGGATAGATCTTGGTCATGGATAAGACATGAAATACAATAATTACAAAGTACATGATTAAATCGGACACGAAAAAGAAATAGTAAGGTAGATCGTGGACACACAATGCACCATATTTACACCATGTGAACTAATAATCGGACACAGAAACAGACATGATAAGATAGGTCTTGATCGCGGACTAGACACGAAACACAATAATTACAAAGTACACGATTTAAATGGACACGAAAAAGACACATTAGGGTCAGTATTGTACACACAACATAATATTGTACCATATTGACACCATGTGTGTTATAATAATAGGACACAAAAACGGACATTATAGGATAAATTTTGGTCATGGATACATAACACGGTAATTACAAAGTACATGATTAAATTGGACACGAAAACGACACAATATGATAATCTTGGACACACAATGCACCATATTTACACCTTGTGTGAACTAATAATAATAACCAATCTAAATATAATTTAAAATCATCAAAATAAATCAAACATGATTTTCATCTCTCAATTACAATAGTTTGGACATGCAGTTCTAGTATATATGTTCTTCACAATGACAAATACTTCACCTTTTCTTTTGCAGCATTTATCTTGGTAGTGCATGCACGTCTGTTGTGGCCTATACCCATGCAGCGTGGCAATTTTTCGATGGTTGATTGAGCCAGGCTCATTTTAGGTCGTGCCCCTTGAATTCAAGCACAAAATTTAATAGTCAACTAATCAAATGTATCCCTAAATTTTGAAGGGGCGTTTTTTTGCCGATGCAATACATGAATTCTAGATTGTGTCCACTACGGCAGTTTGTAAACGAACTCCAAATTGTTTTCATTTCTCAATCACACATACAATTGGACCATCAATTTACTCCACGAGCAATAGAAACAAATATGTATCAAATTTCAACGAAACCTTTATTCTTTTACCTTTACTTGTGATCGTTTTCGAATAGAAAATCATTTACTCGGATTCATCATGCTTCCTACATGATGGTGAATTTCTTGTATAAGATTGTCTGAGATATCTGCTGCTCACTGACTATATATACAAGAATCTTGTCGCCACCTATGTGCTCAATTCTCCACTAATAACCGTTAAGACATATATGCTGTCAATCCATCTGGATATAAAAAATGCAAAATAATTCAAAACAGATGAAAATAACACAGCTAGACACTGTTGGACATGATTCGGGTTGGACGCACATGGACATTTTCTTTGTTATTTCAACGCCGCTTTCCAACTTCCCTTCTTTCGTCTCAACATTTGGCGCCCCTCTCTCTCAGAGCATGAATCTAAGGGCGCCAATTCACCATCCATACCACCCTAATCCACCAACCCTAAACAGAAGATTCAATCGAGTTTCCATTGTATCTACACCCATTCTCCGATTTTCGGAGCAAAATATTAATCGGATTTTTATTTCCAATTGCATTTCTCCGAGCAATGAAGTTGCAGAAAACATTGCTCGAATCTCACCAATTGAAGAAGGAAATGACGGGAGCTTAGCTGTAGTGGAGAAAAGGCAGCCGTCCGAAGAGATATCCGATATCAACATAGATGAATTATCGGAGAATGATAGCTTGTGGATTCAAATGGTGGAAATTGCCAAGTTTTCTGGACCGGCAGCAGGCTTGTGGATTTGTGCGCCGTTAATGAGTTTGATTGACACTGCTGTTATTGGTCAATGCAGCTCCATTGAGCTCGCTGCTTTAGGTTCTATAAATTTTTGTCGTTTTTATTTAAATTTTCGTTTTGAAATATACAATTAGTGGTGCTGTTTGTGGTATATTTCAGTTTGCTTTGTAATCGTTGAATCAAATGAATGTTACTATTTATTAGGTTGGTGTTTTTGCAGGGCCGGGTACGGTGTTTTGTGACTACACGAGTTATGTGTTTATGTTTCTCTCAATCGCTACTTCAAATTTGGTTGCTACATCTCTTGCTAGCAAGGTCTGTATATTGGTGTTATTGTCTAGTTCGGAATCCAGTTATGTTGGCATGATGAAATGTGAAGTGTATTTTATACAATTAAGTGGCGCAGGATAAAAATGAGGTGCAGCACAAGATATCCAACTTGCTATGCGTTGGATTGGCTTGTGGCTTTTTTATGCTTTTCTTTACAAGGTGCTTCGGCACTTGGGGGTTGACTGGTAAAGAAGGACAACTTTGGCTTTTAATGTTGTTTACTTGTCAATTTTTTAGATTTAAATTGGACTGATAGTTTTATTTCATGTATATCCAGCTTTTACAGGGGCAAATAACCCAGAAATTATAGCTGCAGCAAACACATATGTTCAGGTTTGCTGCTTGTTGCCCAAGCCTTGTCCATAGATATTTTTATTACTTGCATTTTCTAGTGTTTTCTTTGGTCTCTTGTTTGAGTTTGAAACTTGTCCTTAATGCATTGCAGTCTTACTTATTATGGCTTAATTCATAGTATTGTTTGAGTGAGAGTTGGATAATTATTTTGGGTTTCTTTAGGAGAAGTCACTTCCTAATTAGGTGTTCTTGTAATATCCAAATAACTATCTACGTTGAAGAGAGGATTATCATCCTGCAGAGAAAATTAACTCAAATGCTTAAACAGCAGTGTGTAGCATTTAGTTTGATCCCTTTTAGTTCCATCTTTTCTTTGTTTTTAGCTCTACCTTACAGTAATTCATATCCAGGAAATCAGATTCCTTGCTCCTTCAAAATCTATCAATGCATTTTAGTTTTTGCAAATTCTGTTACCTGCTTGTCAAATCTTTAATGCTAGTTGCGTTTTTTTTATTCAACTTATTTTAGAATCTAGAAAATAATTTTCTCTAACCATATTTAATTAAAAAAAAAATTGTTCTTTCATTTATGGAATCTACAACTTTTGCCAGATTCGGGGCTTAGCATGGCCAGCAGTGCTGATCGGATGGGTTGCTCAAAGTGCAAGGTCCTACATCACGTGTTCATAAATTTATCGGAGAATGTGTTCCCTATCATTCTTAATCATGTGTTATATGATAACGTGTCAGGCTGTTAACTGGCTACATGTCCTTAATTGTACTGTACTCTTCATGAAGTTTCAAATTAATTAGAACCGTGCTTTGTCCTTTGCTTTGCAGTTGGTTAATTGCATTCTTGACTTATTTGCCTATTCTTCTATAAGATTTTATTATGTCAACCTCTCTGGATTGCTCTCACGAGTTTGTCTTCTACTAGTGTGCACGTTCATAGTTCTAGCTATGCTTTGTAAGGCAAACTTAAAACAAGGACCATATCCTGATTTTTGCAACTTAAGAATCACTGGAGGTTTATGCCTTAAAGAGATGTCGTTTTAAACAAAGCAACCTAGAACCTGCAAATTGATTGTATGCCTCATAGCTTTCTGTACTACTTTGCATATTCAAAATCTTGAAATTGGTCTGTTCGTTAATTAGGTATCTTTGTGTAGTCTCTTAATACAAATTTTTGTTGTTTGTTTTTGTTTTTTTTTTTTTCTAAATTGGAGGTCTTTGTACACAGTTTAGGAATGAAGGATTCCTGGGGACCTTTAAAGGCTTTGGTTGCTGCAAGTGTTATTAATGGTATTGGCGACATAGTCTTATGCAGATTCTTAGGATATGGTATTGCTGGGGCAGCATGGGCAACAATGGTGTCTCAGGTTTGCTGAATTAGCTTCCCAGTCTCATAGTGCACTGTTTTGCTACCGCATTGGACTTCTGAACCTGTATGTTCACATCTTCGTGAACTATATGAATTTAATTTTCACTTGTTTTAGGTTGTTGCAGCTTACATGATGATTGAAGCTCTGAATAATAAGGGATATAATGGCTATTCAATCTCTCTTCCTTCTCCTGATCAACTCCTTGAGATATTCATGCTTGCAGCTCCAGTCTTTGTGACAATGATGTCGAAGGTTTTTCATGCCTTTCTTGATTCTAATTCTGTTTCTCACTTGTTTTCCTGCTATTTTTCTGACATGCTTTAGTTTAGGTGATGTTTTACTCTCTCCTTGTGTACTTCGCAACATCCAAGGGTACCAAAACTCTTGCTGCTCATCAGGTTTGGTTATATTATATGTGTCAATAATCTTCTCTGTATAGTGACATAATTCATACTTGCCTCAGTAAGACTTCCTGTTTTTTAGGTCATGATGCAAGTGTACTGTGTGTTTACTGTATTTGGTGAGCCTCTTTCACAAACAGCCCAGTCTTTCATGCCGGAGCTGATATATGGAGTTAATCGAAATTTTAAAAAGGTTATGATTCTTGCTGCACAAATTTATGGCGTTTAGTATATGCAGATTCTGCTATTTACTCTACTATTTTAGCAAGCTGCTGGAGCATTTACTAAATTTCATATAATTGAACTTTTTGTTGGATGATCATAGGGAACATTTTCCATCACTGATCTTCTTTTATGTCTCACTTCTGATTTTTTTTTTATTGATTCAAGACATGTTGTCCTTTCAATTGCATAATAGTTTCCTTGAAATGACATACTCGTCCATTCAATTGCATAATACTTTTCTTGAAAAGCTTATGTGGAATGACAGGCTCAATCATTACTGAAATCACTAGTCATGATCGGTGTGATAAGTGGACTGATATTGGCATCAATTGGAGTATCAATTCCTTGGCTATTCCCTAGAATGTTCTCCCCTGATCCTGAGGTTATACAAGAGGTGTGTTAATCTCTCTCTCTCTCTCTCTCTCTGGCAAAAACAAACATACACATTTATATGAATGCTAGGCAGGTTACTGTTAATTCCCCAGATTGTTCATTATGGTATTCAGTTAATTAAATATATTTTGTAAAGAATCTGCTGCCTTATTTTCTGCTAAAGTTAAAAGAAGGTAGAAAACACCTAGAAACTTTCAAATGAGTTCCCCTCCCCTAAAATCAACTCGGTGAGATTGGATGGTGATACACCTTTCCTTTGCCTTGTTTGTTGAGTATCGCACCTCAGTAACCCCTAATTATTGTGCTCAAATAGTAATGTTTGCCTTCCAAGTTGCATGTTAAACATATGCTTATGCTGTTATGCATACAAACATTTCATTGGAAGTTATGCACCATTTATGTTAATTTTATGCAAGCTAATGTAAAAGATCCTTGGTTGGGTGGTTCATTAATCATGTGGCTGGGCTTATCATGTATGTACGTTCAAATTCATTGAAGTTGAAGTGAATTTGTGTTGTATGTTGCAGATGCACAAGGTGCTGATTCCTTACTTCCTCGCACTATGTATCACGCCCGGTACTCACAGCCTTGAGGGCTCTTTAATGGTACGTTAGCTCTACCTTCTTCTTTCTTTATTTTTTTCCTTCAGCTGAAGAATCTTTATATAGATCAGTAGATGCAATAAGACATGATGATCAATATTACGTTTGGAGAATGACGTGTTGGCTCATAGAATGATACGGAATATCATTTTGTATTGACGGGAAAGCACTCAGTTTTTGTCCCCATTGCTTGTATATGCCACCTTTACTGCATCAGTTCAAGGATACTAGAGGAAAACGTGCAGTGAGATGGTGACACAAAGGGATCTAAAACCTTTATCAACTGAACTTGGTGCAATCAGAAGTTCCGATATCTTACTTTTACTACTTATATTCCCTTATCACGAATGCTTAAAAATGCATCAGTTAAAGAGCTTCTGAATAAGTTGAGAATTTATTTGTTATTCTTATATTGCGTTATACTTATGTGTCAAACTATACAGGCTGGACGCGACTTGAAATTCATTAGCATGTCGATGAGTGCGATCTTTGTTTTGGGTTCTCTTATCCTGCTGGTAAGTATCTCAATTTCAAGGGCCCAAGTTACTCACTTCTTCAACAGTTGATTTGAACGTTTGATCTTTTTTTTCTAGTAACGAGTAGCTATTCCAGTCCATCGACCAGTTAGCTCACTCTAAAATTTACTAAACATATATATCTCATAAATATATCTCATAAATCTGCAGTTCTTGAGCAACAGTGGTTATGGTATAGCTGGATGTTGGTTCACACTCGTCGCCTTCCAATGGGTAAGTTGGTGATTCAAGCCAACAATTGCTCTATATCGGCATAAAACCTTCTCTAACGACATAACTCTTATTTCTCATGCCAGTCGCGATTCTCTATTGCCTTGCGTCGTCTCACCTTGCCAACCGGGTTTCTGTACTCTGAGGACTTGTCCCGGTCCCATTATCAAACTGGGAAGCTAAAATCTGTATAATACTCTCTCTCAAAACTGAAGTCGATTCTGCAGTTGTTTACAACAACAACACAGATTCTGTTGCTTATGAACTCATATGAAGGAGTTGCGCAAGCAGCTACTCCTTCGCATGTTGTTTTCTTTTAGTTCCTTTCTCACATTTTATTATTAGCTGTTGTACTACTAGCTTAAAACTGTTGTATTTGTAAAATAGAATTATTATTTTACTTAGGCAATCTGTTGGTGTAATGTATAAACATCAATTAAATCTATTTATTTCCTTGAAATATATATAAGCTTTTAACTTAAGACATTATTGCGAGTTTTCAAGAAATGATGTAAATTCTTTTGCTAGGGTTTGGGTCAAAGTAAACCATGCACACTACAGAGTTACCCATATAATATCAAATTCTTAAAGGTGAAATACTAGCAATAATGTCAATCTTCTTAATTTTGGCAAATTGATACACAATCTTTCAAAAAAAAAAATCAATAACGGAAAATCCACGTAGCATTCCGGTTTAACTCATAAATAATTTGCGTAACAACATATCATCTATGTATAACACCTGGGACGTTGCACCAATTTCCCAAAGACAATAAACTGAGATTTCCTATTCATAAACCACGCAGAAGCTAGGTCAATAATTTCAGTCACAACGCGCTTAAGAAACCAATATTCACATTCATTTTTTCTATTCATCAATCCTAAAAATCTTACAAGCAGAAAAGCTCTTGACCTCGAACTACAAAAGACAACTTCAGACCACTTCATCAGCCCAAACTCAAAAGAATCATAGTCTGCAATGAGGTCAGGATCTTGGTTCATCCAATTCCAAACAGCTACATCAGAATGGCTCCCTCTCATCCCTTGATATGAACAATATCAATTTTGATTCGTTTAATCTGAGACATAATTCAATATATTCGACTCTAACAAGCATCTAGTAATGCCAACCAACAAATAGAAACTTTCACCGGTACCTCATACTTCGCTAGATCCTCGCCTACCACGACCAGCTTGTCTTGGCCAGCTTGGTTCTTGCCCTGGCACCGCTGCTGGTCTCCTACTCTGTGATTTTCATAAGCGACCACTCAACCAGCAACTCAAGTAAACGTTAAAAAAAACTATACATCCACATTCATATAAACTATACAATTACAAAAAAAAAAAAAATTCACAATGCAGAGAAGATCTCTCCACATTTTATAAGTCATGCACAGACTCAGAGAATGATAAATAAACAATAACTAAACGCAATCCAGCATCGTCTTTTACACTTCAAAACATTATGACCAGTGACGAGCGCAGAACAAAATCTCAATGGGAACACAAAACAGACCTCAGCGGATTGTTATCAAACATTTGTCATGTCTACATTCAGGATATCTACACAACTACACATCACAATGCAGATATGATCTCTACCATGTTTAAAGGTCGTTGCAACAACAGAGGAGTTCCAACAGGCATAAGAAAACTCAGAGAATGATAAGTTAAACAAAGAGTCCAGCTTGATCTTTAACTATTCAAAACACTATAACCAGAACGAGTCTCGGTGGGGATGAGAAACAGACCTGAGGGGATTGTTTGAATGCCGCTTGTCATCTCAAAAAGTCTCTCTGAACTTGTTTCATTTTCTCCTCAGCTTTTAGCTTACTCAGGCTGGGCCGGTAGAGAATCACGGTTCTACAATTTGGCTGACGACTACTGAGCCCGTGCTTTCTTCTCACTGCTTCACCACATCTTCTAATTCTCCAGGGCATGTACCATGTATCTTCAACTGTAACATACAATGATTCAAGTCAAATGAAAAAAACTGCAAAAGATTTTTGGCCATCAATATACAATTTGAGAGGAATTACATGCTTTGAAGAAAGAATGGTTAGATTAGACCAATAACACTAATAATTATATTAGGAAAAAAGACAGCTTATTGTAGAAGCACAATGTTCAAATGAGGAATATCATGGAGTAGCATTTCATCAATGTTCAAACTCAATCCTTGCTAATAAAACTGCAAAACATTTGGCCACCAATAAACATTTGAGAGCAAAGTACATGCTTTGTAGAAATAATGGTCATAACAATAAGACTAACAATTATAATAGGAAAAAAAAGACAGTTTATTGTAAAAGCACAATAATGAAATGGTAATTATGATGGAGTAGCATTACATCAGTAGTGATCAAACTCAAACAATTGGAATGTTCATAATCATAGCGAAGCACTAAGTATTCCACATATGACAAATCTTATAGAAGAATTAATACTTGAACTAACCAATATAATTATAACCCTTCAGCTTGAAAAATCAAATACCACCAAACAGATTAAAACGACAAGAGCATTGCCTTATTTCAATAGCTAAAAAAACTACTCAAAAGAAAATAAATAAAGCATTACCTTGAGAAGCTCAATTTTTTCAAGCGTTTCAATCAACGCGCCAATAACAGTAATCTGTGACACCCGATTTCCCGACCTGCTGCGACTTCAGCTTTTTCCCCAAACTGTGCGCGAACGAAGCCAGGTCCTTCTTCTCCTTCACGCTAAGACTCGGCGGCGGAGGGAGAGGAGGCCGAGGAGCGGTTTTAATCACCTCAGAATTCGAAACCTCCGCAACAGCAGAAGCAGAAACTACATCAACTTCCCCTTCCCATTCAGTTTGTATATTCTCCAGAAAAGGTACATCGATTTCTCCTTCCGATTCAATTTGTACATTCTCCAGCAAAGCTGCATCACTTGCAAATTGTTGCTGAGGAATTGAGCGCGACGAGGAGGAGAAAGAGGAGAAGATGAAGTGAGAGAAGGTGAACGACGGCACCGCTCGGAGGAGAGGATAGGATTTTCTGGATTGGGAGAATACGGCGGCGCGGAGACATGACGGCGCGGCGGATAACACGGTGCAGTATTAGGTGCGGGGAAAAGGAAGACGGCGAGGCCGTTTCTGCTAAAAAAAAGTTCATCTCTTGAAAGAAAACGGCTTTATATATCGTGACAAAATTAAATTATTTTAAAATGAGAGAACACACAACAACGGGTGCTTGGTCTAGTGGTATGATTCTCGCTTCGGGTGCGAGAGGTCCCGAGTTCGATTCTCGGAGCACCCCTTTCTTTTTAATATTTTCGTGCCATAATTGAATTTCTTTTCCCAAAATACATTCCCTCTTAATTTCGAGATGGTGTGCTTATTTTGCCAATTTATGTCTAATTATATATAACTTACATAATAAACTTGACATTAAATTTTGATTTTTCACTATTTTAGTTGTCACATTTTTATCTCTGGAGTATAAGTTTGGATGTATTTTACTAAATAACTTTGTACTCATTCTCATTATACAAACTGGACTAGTAAATTTTTCTGATTAAAGATCATTGGAACTAAACTCGGACGATGATGACGATGATAAAAATTGAGTTCTAGTAAATAATTAACAAATAATGTAAACAAATTTTAATAAAATTTCAAACTAATGTAATCCACTTAGTCAATCTTTGTCACTCTTATGGAACAAACACTGATACAGTGATACTTGATCTCTTTTTTTCTTTTTCTTTTTGTCTCTATACATATATGGACTATAAAATTTGGCCAAAAGTTCCCCATGAAATAATTTTGCCCCCGCCACCAACGATATCAGTTTAGTTCCTTTATACAACATTGACCAATATTTATAACCACCACATACATACTGACCTATAAAATATTTAATTAATTAATCTCATCACCTCTTAGTCATTAAGTCCACAAACATAGTCATCATAAATGCCAATCCCAAAATAATACATCACAAGCACGACAAAGAAGCTGGAACTAGTCTATCGATAATCTTGACCGATGATTAAATAAAATAATGAACTATACACATCTATAAATTGCTCCAAAAAATCAAAGTTTGACCAAGCCTCAATTTAATGATTCACTCCAAATTGCAAAATGGTGTTAGCATTTAGCTCTTGTAGAGTTGATCATAACAGCATTCAGGTTTGGTATGAGAAAAATTAGTCACAACTTTATTTTCAGTTGTAATGTCAGCATTTCATTTTTCAATCACAATTCAGTCCCAAAATTTCAGCTCCAAATTTAGCCACAACTCTGTTTTTTTATTTCATCATTTTTATTATTATTCTCCAATTTCATATATTTATTTAAATTGCAATATTGGTAAAATCAAAATAAATGATCAAAAAAAAATCAAAAATTACTCAATTAAAATTCATAAAAATATCAAAAAAAAATATATTAATTAAATACTAAAAATTACATAATTAAAACCCTAACACTAAATAAATAAAATATCAAAAATTACATAAATAAAAAAATACAAAATCTAAAGTCCTGATTTTTTTTTTGTTTTGTTTTTGGCAGTAGCTTGTTGTCGCATTCTGGTTTCGTTCATGGTCGACGTATCTTTGTCAAGCGCTTTTGTGCATTGCTTGATCAAACTCGTCTTACCAATCGTTTTCAATGTGGGAACCAAATCAGAAGCCTCGTCGGCGGGTGCCGCTTTCTGACCCATAGTACGGGTTTTCTGTGCCAGTTGTGTGTCAAAACTCTCTTCCATCGTGACATTAAATCGGAGGCATCGATGTCTATGCTGGTTGAGTATTGGCCGGCGGCAGAGAGCTTGATATATATATATATATATATATATACCCATAGTACGGGTTTATAGTGCCAGTTGTGTGTCAAAACTCTCTTCCATCGTGGCATTAAATCGGAGGCATCGATGTCTATGCTGGTTAACGTGATTTTGCTGCTAAAGAAGAAGTCGCTGGTTCATAGTGTAGCTGTCCGACTTCAAAAGGAAATAACTAATGGGCCTTTAGACCTATAATTGTAATTGATTTGGGCCCATATAATTTGATTTTTTCTGTGTTATATTTATTATATCGAATTAAATAATATGAATCTTGTCAGGGTAATTAAATTGGTGGAAATGTGTATACGAGTTAGAAATCGAAATTCGAGTCTGAGGAAAAGTGCTATAAGCGCTACCTTGGTGTATTTGATTACTTGTCTCGTATGTTTGTCTCTTGGGCTTTACTAGATTCAATACAATAATTATAATTGTATTTTAATTTGTATGTATTATTTCTAAAAGAATAAGTGAAAGCATTTTCATTGAGATTTGAAGAAGTAAAGTGGTTTAATTTATTAAAAATGCAGTGTTTGTAAAGAGTGGATAAAAGAATTAGATTGAATAATTTTACTATTAGAAATTACTAATTTAAATGGTCGTGAGAAAATTGTGAGATCATAGTTCAATCCCCACACCAACTTAAAATAATGACCAATGTGAACACTATTAATGTAATTAAGTGAAAATTCTTCCAGCACTGGTCAAATTTCGAACATTCAAAACTAATACTAAAACAAAAGTACAGTCGTAGACTGGTAGACCTACCTATTATTAAAATATGAATGTGGACACTTCGAATAATGGCATTTAATTTCATAAATGTGTTGATCAAAATCCAACAGTAATACACTATTACATTTCAAAAGGTTTATAAATATTTTAATGTTTTAATTTATATTTCGATGTCTTGTT
>JAYDZE010537250.1:0-14994 GCA_034509125.1 Monilaria moniliformis
GGTCCATGACTCAACCGAGCTCGTGAAGAAGTGCTTGAAGTGTCAAATCCATGCAAATGTGCCGAGGCTACCACAGACTGACCTTGTCAGCATGCAAAGCCCTTGGCCGTTTACGCAATGGGGAATCGACATCGTAGGCCCTCTCGACTTAGCTCCGGGGAGATTTAAATTCCTAATCGTAGCGGTCGATTACTTCACAAAGTGGGTTGAAGCCGAGCCACTGGTGAACATTACGAGTAAAAAGGCCCTCGACTTCGTGTGGAAGAACGTCGTATGCCGCTTCGGCATCCCACATGTCCTCGTCTCAGATAATGGGACTCAATTCACGGACAAAACTTTCAAAGAATGGTGCGAAGGTCTCCACATCCGGCAGAAGTTCACTTCGGTCGCCCATCCGCAAGCAAATGGCCAGACCGAAGTCACCAACAGGACTATAGTACGAGGACTAAAACACCGCCTCGACCAAGCCAAAGGTGCGTGGGTTGAAAACCTACCTAATGTCTTATGGTCATACCGGACTACTCCTCGTACATCCAATGGTGAAACCCCATATAGCTTGGTGTACGGAACAGAAGCCGTCATACCAGTGGAGATCGGCATGCCTAGCCCCCGTACCATTAACTTCTCAGCCGAAGCCAATGAGGAAAATCTCCGAACTGATCTCGACCTTCTAGAAGAGAAGAGGGAGAACGCTTACATACAAGAAGCTCGGTACAAGCAGCAGGTAGCTCGGTATTACAACCGGCGAGTGAAGCACCAGCAATTCAAAGTAGGCGACCTCGTCCTCCGGAATAACGAGATCAGCAAGGCAGAACGGCTGGGGAAGCTCGAAGCCACATGGGAAGGACCTTAAAGGATCACGGAGGTCCTCGGTAAAGGCTCCTACAAGCTCGCTCATTTATCAGGTGAGCCACTACCTCGTACGTGGCATATTACGCATTTGAAGAGATTCCACGCGTAAGAGGACGAAGTCATGGTCTAGTTTATAAGGCTGCATCGTGTAGCATGTAAGAGCATGTTTTTCGTTTTCCTTGTTTTGTTTTAATGAAAACCTTTTGATTCCATTAGCTCTTGCATTTTGCATGTCCTTCTTATGCGTTTAATCTCGTTATATGCGATTTTTAATTAAGTTCGCTATATAATCTCGAGGTCAATTTTGATCCCTCAAAGAGATTATACGAAGCCAACACTCACCATAAAAACATCTTTCCGAGGAAACACCCGCCATAAGGGTTGTTAATAAAGTGTACACAAGGGGACCACCTCTAGCGATGTTCTCGCCCAATAAGGAACCCGAGATTCCCTCAAAGGGCCGGTATGACGATACCACCCGAGGACGAGCTCATAATACCTACCGAGTACGAACTCATTCCCTCAAAGGGACGATACTCATACCTCCCGAGGTCGAAGACTAACCTCAAAGGGACGGTACTTATACCTCCCGAGGTCGAAGACGTTATAGTACCTCCCGAGCACGAACTCATTCCCTCAAAGGGACGGGAATCATACCTTCCAAAGACGGAAATCCGCCTCAAAGGGACGGCACTCATACCTCCCGAGGTCGAAGACTAACCTCAAAGGGACGGTACTCATACCTCCCGGGGTCGAAGACTAACCTCAAAGGGACAGTACTTATACTTAAAGACGACATATCAAAAGACAAGAGGTGTCAAGTAAACTGAGTTTATTCATCATGGACAACGTTTACACATCTACAAGCTCGGCAGAAACCGGGAGACTGCCTATTACAAAATAAATTCGTCTAGTCTCCCCCTAAGTTTCAATTCCTACTGATGTTCAAAATATCATCTATATTCAATCTACCTCTACCCCGAGCTCTTGACGTTCCTCGAGCTCGGCTAGTCGAAGAACTTCGCCGACCTCGACCTCGCCTTGCGACTGCCTCCCGTTCTTGGCGATGGAGTTCACGCTCACGCTCTTGATCGATCACCGGTCGAGTTATCACCGCAGAAGGATCCGCTTCCGGAGCTGGCGTTTGAATTAACCTCGAACGAAGTGCTTTCTCCGAGCTCGGACCGAGATTCGCCGGGCTCGAGGTTTCACCAACCGACGCCACAAGTGCTCTTAATCGAGGGCGATCAACTAATACTGAAGGATGTCTAGCACTTAACTGCTTCAGCTCTTCAATCATATCAAGGAACTGCTTCGAGTTCTGCCCGTACCGTGATTTGTACTCGGGGTACTTCTCTAGCAGAACTTCGACCCTCGCTTCGGCAGTAAACTCGGCGTGCTCCTTAGCAATTCGCGCATGCTTTTTGGCAGCCCGCTTGGCCTTCTCCTCGGCCATCTCACGCTTCTTCTCAGCCTGCTTGGCCCTGTCCTCGGCCATCTCATATCTCTCTTCCAGCTCGAGATACCGAGCTTTCAGCTCGTCGTATCTCTCTTGAGCCCCGGTCAATTTTGCCGTACACTCATTTTGAAAATGGCGAAGCTTGTCATTGCAGTCTGCTAACTCGATCTCCCTTGCATCCAACTCTTGACGCAATTGATTGATCCGATTGATTAGATCAGACACGTCGCCAATGGGTTAAAACAAAAAGGGAGGAGAAAGAAACACAGTTCAGGAAAGTTTCTGCATTATTGATATAGGCGCGGCTAAGATACAATCAAGGGAGTACACAAAACAAAGGGGGGGGAAGGAAATACAAGTCCTATCTATTACAGCACAGGGGAGTCATACCCCTTCCAGCTCGGCACCGGGCTGAAGTATTTCTTCGGTGTCCATTCCCCGCCTCTCCAAACCCTGACCAGCGTCATCTACTGGCTCGTCCGGCTCTCCCGCTCCCTCCGCACCGACCTCCTCCTCCTCGTCCTCCGTCTCCGCCCTCTCTTTGGCCAATGCCCCAAGGATGGGCGCCATAGCAGCATCCAGGTCGACAGGACACCTCTTTATAGCGTCGGCAGTGAGAAGCGTGGAAGACCTAGCCAACGTCTTCAGGACTGGCGAGGATTCGAGGCCCTCTAGTAAGATCTCAGCGTAGGAACGGTATAACTCCTCGGTCTCCGGAGCGTAGTAGCCGTACTTAGCCCGGTCAAGAGTCGGGAAGTCCTCTGCCACCTGATCCAGGGCCTTCACCACCACGGTCTTCGAAGCCAAGCCTGCCAGCCTCCCGAGGACCTCGGAGAATGACTCGGCAAAAACCAGCTTCTCTGCAAAGGTTCGGAGGATTGGCCCTTGCGCAGCTATGACCTCGGCGTCCCGAAGCCTCAAGGCCTTAGCCACTTCCTCGGCTTTTGCCAGTTCGGCCGCTTCAGCCTTAGCCCTCGCTGCCACCACATCGGCTTTCGCCGTCTCCTTTGCCACCTCAGCTCTGGCTCCTGCAGCCTCCACTTCGGCACGTAGGGCGGCCACCTTTGCTTTTGCCGCCGCAGCCTCCGCAATAGCCTCCTCGGCCTTTCTCTCCAAGGCTGTCACCTTGGCTGCCTTCCGCTCAGCTGCCTCTGCTCTACCCCCTAGCTCCAGACTTATCCGGTCCAGGTGTTTGTATTCCCCGGAGATTTGCTGGAGTGCGGAGCAGATCTGGTTGATCATCTGCAAAATAACACACACGTTATCATAATGCAACATACGGAGAAAAGTAATAGATATGGACGAACTCCTCCTACCTCCGGGACAGTCGGGAATGCCCCCCCCGTCAGCGGCAGAGGAGCGCTGGACGAACTCCCTACCGGCTGTTTACCTCGGTGGGTAGCTTCGAGAGGACGCCTTGGAGAAGGTGTTCCCTCCGAAAGGATCATCGTCTCCACATCTCGGAGTTGAGGCCAACCTGGTTCAGCCTCCTTCGCCACCTCGGCAGTTGCTTTACGCGCAGCCTTGGCGGCCTTCGCAAGCTCGGTCTCTGGCCTCAGTCGCTTCTTACTCTGTTTAGCTACAGGCTTCCGTGACGCCTGTTTCGCCGTTGACTCTGCGCCGCCCTCAAATTTCACTGGAAAATGAAGAAGTTCAAGGTCAGAACAGAAATGACCAGAAATATAATTCAAAGTAACTAAAGGCGGAATTCTCATCCGGGTCCAGATCGATGCCGGGCTGATAGGGACTAAGCCCAACCACGGCAAGCTCGGCCTCGGCGTACACCTTCGAGATGGTGCCGAGCTCCGCTAAAGGATCCCCGAGGTCATCGAAATCCACTACTCCGGTGTCTTTTATCCCCTTATTCCTCCATTCAAAGAAGGGGACACCATCTATTCGGCCGAAGAAAAACTTCTTCTGCCAATCCGACACTTTTGACGAGGATGCGCTTCGACACCTAGACATGTCAGCTGTTTAAACGTGTTCGGCATGAGTTGCCCTAAAGGGACCTCGGCCGACAAAAGCAAGTCCTTAACTACACTATTAAGAGGAAGACGCAGGCCGAACTTTACAAAATCCTCAAAAACCGTCGTGTAACCACCCGGAGGTGAGCAAGCCCTATCACATGGTCGAGGTGCAATGAAAATGGAAGAAGACGGGAACAGATACTTCTGTGCGATCGCCCTAATCGCAGAAGTACCCAAAATCGACGAATGGATTAACGCACTAGCCCTAGACACGTCCCTGACCGGGAACTCTACTGCCCGTGTTTCACTAAGGCCGGCGGCCGTGAATACCTCTATTTCCACCGGCCCCGCCATATATGCCAATTCCGAAGATGCATTCGCCGGAATATCTGACCCCGGTCGACTACTAGATGCAGAAGACATAATGACTTACTATTTTCCGAGTAAAGATGGGTTGACGTCTACGGACTGATGTAATCGGACTCTCTGAAACGGCAATGAACAGTCGTAGAAGAATATCGCCGAAGTTTTTGAATTTTTTTTTTAGGGTAATGAGTAATAGCGTGTCCAGTAAGTTTTAAGTATTGTGCGCCCTTTCACATCCCTGTTTTATTGAAATCTCAACCGTCACCCGGTCATGCTGAGGTCAGCCCGTGTTCGGCGTCGGCACCAGACAACACACCACCTCGTTTCGCTCAATTCCACTTCGCCAAAATCCCAACACAGTAAAACGTGCCTAAACTATCCCTACTCTACATCCTCGCTTCTACCCTATTTTTGGGGGGGATGTGATAGGATATGCAGCCTGACCCACCAGACGTCCAGCCCAAAGACGACAAGTTCGGCCCATCAGAAGTCTGACCCACCAGAAGTCCAGTCCAGAGTCCAGCCCACAAGCCAACAGCTCGGTCGCAAAGGAGTTCGGACCAAAGGTTAACTGCCAGCTCGGCGACAAGGGAGCTCGGACCAAAGACATGCAGCTCGGTACTAAGGAAGGTAGAAGCTCGGCTGCAACTGTCCACTACCTCCACTACTTTCTAACCGCTAGCCATGATCCTGGAAACTGCCCCACGATCTTTGTAACCGCTGAGTCTCTTCAATGACTCATTTATTCAGATTAAGCTCATGTAATAGTATAAATAGAGAGGGTCTTAGACGTAGAAAAGGTTGAACACTCGACACTTGTAATCAAACTACAATAACATCCAAGTTATACGCTTTGAGCCGTGGACGTAGATCAATTACGATCGAACCACGTAAAAATCCTCGAGTCCTTACTTACAAATTCCTAATCCATATCCGACTCACACCAACCCGAGAAAATAAGATCGATCAATATCAAAAAATATATTCATATTTTTAATATAAACAAAAATGTCTTTCTACATCTTATCTATAATATAAATTAAGTAACCAAACAAAATACTTATTTTTAGATTTTTATTTTACATACCAAACAACAAAAATAAATTATTATCTTATATCTACAATTGAGCTTATCTTAAATCCTATCACAATTTAACTATCTTATTATATCTCGACTAAGCTACCAAAAAGGCCTTAAATGTAATCTAACAACTTCTCCGTTACTTTAGATGCAAAATTATACTAATCTGTTTTTTTTTTTGGATAAATAATGTTTTAAATGGTCAAGTAAATACAACTTTGTAGTCATCCAAGGAGTAGGTAGCATGAATTCTCTACAAATTTAATCGCTCTATGTCTCGTATTATCTTTATCTTTTCCAAAATGATCAATTTATATGAATTTTAATATTAATAAAAGAGTTAATAGTTTTTTATATCCCAAATTTCAGCGTATTAAATAAAATATTTTTAATCTTCGTTTTTTTTTTTATCAAATGTTCATAATTTTCAGTATTTCTCATAAAAAGGTTCCGCTATAATAAATTTGATGATAGAAAGTTGATTCATCCCGTCGTAGTGTGAGGTGTAATTTTTTTCCACTTGAACACATAAAACATCATTTTAACAAAAAAAAAAGAATAGATTAATAGTGTTATGTATTCCTAAAATTTAGCATATTCAATAAAATATTCGTATCTTTTAGTGTATTCGAGAAGTTTCCCAACTTTGAGTAAAAAACATCATTCTATTTTTTGCTAAAATGATATCGTTTCATATGTTGATATGAAATTTTTGTTTAAGAAGAGATTTTATGAAATACACTTATAAATTCGGGAGATTTGACGGTAAAAATAAAAATTGAGAAGATATCCCTTTTGCACCCTCCACAAGTTGCACAAACCTGGGTAAAAGACTTAAAAGTCATCATCTAACCCATCACCTGGGTAAAAGACTTAAAAGTCATTATCTAACCTATCATATTAAAATTCGTTTTCCATGTTCATATATCAATCATATTATATATACAAACACATCTCAACATAGTCAAGCAAAAGCAACAAGAAGATTCAAACAAAGTAAACTTTCTCTCTGATACTCATGGAGTCGACGATTTTCTTCTCGCTCCTCGCGTTTCTCTTTATCCTCTTCTTCCTCATCAAGAACAGAATTCGCCACAGAAGCGTCCCACCAGGCTCGTTAGGAATTCCGATCATCGGGCAAAGCCTCGAGCTTCTCAAGGCGATGAGGGCTGATAGAACTGAGGAATGGCTGCAAGAAAGGGCCCGAAAATACGGCCTGATTTCGAAGCTCAACATCTTCGGAAAGCCGACGGTATTCCTAACGGGCCAAGCTTACAACAAATTTATATACACCAGCGACGAGCAGACGCTCTCTAACAAGCAGCCGACGTCGGTGAGGCGGCTGCTCGGCGAGAGGAATTTGTTCGAGATGAGCAGCGAAGATCACCGGCGGTTGAGGGGAGCAATCCTTTCGTTCTTGAAGCCAGAAGCCCTCAAACAGTATGTGGGGAAGATGGACGAAGAGATCAGATTGCACCTCACGCAGCATTGGCATCGCAATCATGTTATTTCGGTATGTGTTGGGGGTAGAAATATTTGTTGGAGTAGCTGGGTTTTCTATATTTTAAGT
Organism: Monilaria moniliformis; assembly: GCA_034509125.1. NCBI lineage: Eukaryota > Viridiplantae > Streptophyta > Magnoliopsida > Caryophyllales > Aizoaceae > Monilaria > Monilaria moniliformis. The sequence continues at coordinate 7,296 of JAYDZE010537250.1, forward strand.
TGCGAGATTTTAATTTGACAGTTTAATAAAAAAAATAAAAATAAAAAGTGAAAAGTGAAAATATTTTGAGAGATTTATGACTATATATAATTGTAATTTTGCACGTAAACTAAAAAATTGGCTTCAATCATATAAATTGTTAAGATTTTTTGAGTAGTTGTAAATTGCCCCAAATTAATGTCATTACAGCTGATTTAAAGTGACGTAAATATTCAATTATATTGTTTAGCATATTAGTTGTCCACGTCATTTGGTCATTTCAGCTGTTAATCTCAACAATAATTTGGAGGTAATTGGTAATTGAGTGAAAAATTAGAATAATTTAATGTTTGTTTAATTAGAGGTATAATTTTTAATTTTGTGCAAAATCAAAATCGAGTGGGATTTCATTAATTAGGAATAGGAGCAAAGCTAGAATTTTAAGTGGGTGGGTGTTCGATTTGGTGTATTAGACACGATTTAGTTTTGCAAGAATGTTATATAGGATTAGTCTTGCTTAATGAGTCTTGATCTCTCTCTATGAAAAAAATAATGTTTAGTTATTTCAGACTAATTTGATCTCGCAAGAATAAACAAATCAAGATTACATTTATGTAATAAAAATAAGGTTGAAAAACGAAATCTGTAATGGGACACTGAAATTTCAATCTCCGGCCCGGGACTTGCTAGGGGCTTGGCTCCGCCTTTTTGTGTATGTGAGAGAGAGAGAGAGAGAAGTGGACTACTTCTGGTATTGAGTTTTGTTGTTTTGGGCGTTTTCGCAGGTGATGCCGCTGATGAAGACACTGACGTTCAATATGATCTGCACGCTTCTGTTTGGAGTAGAGAGAGGAGAGAGAAGGGAAACCCTGGTGCGTCTCTTCCAAGAAGTGATGGACGGGATACTGGCGGTGCCGATAAATCTTCCCTTCACACGCTTCAACAGAAGCATACGTGCGAGGTCGGAAGCAGGGGCCATCGTAAGGGCACTGATACGCGAGAAGAGAGAGAAACTGGAGAGAGAAGGACAAGGAGCTCCAAATGAGCATGATCTCATCACTAGCTTGCTGAGCATGTGCGATGACGCCGGCTCGCCGCTCTTGTCCGATCAGGAAATTGAAGACAACTGTGCGGTGGCGATGATCGCCGGCCACGACACCACCTCCACGCTTCTCACATTCTTGATCAAACTCATAGCTGAACATCCAAATGTTTACGAAGCTCTCGTCAATGGTAGTCGTCGTAATTGATATATTCGATTGTTTCGTGAAATTAACAAAAAAATTAACTGAACTATAATTAATTGTTGTTGCAGAGCAAGAAGAGATTGCGCGAGGGAAGAAGAGAGCGAGTGATCCTCTGACATGGGAAGATCTTGCTAAGATGAAGTACACATGGAAAATTGCGACGGAGGCGTTGAGGATGTATCCGCCGGTGATGTTCAGCTTTAGGCAAGTCCTTCGAGATATTGAGATGGGAGGATATGTTATTCCTAAAGGATGGCAGGTAAAGTAGTATACCTTTACTTTGCACCACATATCATATTAATAGTATAATATATGATTGATTATCTTAAGGTGACATTCTCATGGACTTTATGGTGGTAATTTGATATGAACTTCATGATGACTTTTTAGCTCGAACTTAATAATAATAAATATAACATGTAATTTAAAAAAAAAATTGGAGGAGTATAATTAATGTTGACACGTTTATTGAAGGCATATTAGCTTAAGTAGGACGAAAATTTTGACTTGTCCTATTAAGTAAACAATAGAAATAAATACAGACTATATTTATAATATTATTAAATTTGGGGTAAAGTGTCACTATGAGGTCAAAATTTGAACTATAATTTAAGAATAACCTCAAATAGAAAAAATGTGTTGTCATTACAATGTTTGAAAAGTCACATCATAATTGCAAATTTGGTATAACTTAAGTACTAGAGTTGACTATAAATATCTATCTATGCTATTGTCCAAAATAAATATGCAGGTGTTTTGGGCGGGATGCATGACGCAGTTGGATGGTTCCATATACCCGGATCCGCACAAGTTCGACCCATCGCGATACGATGATCAAGCAGCGATCCTACCGCATACGTTTGTAGCGTTTGGGGGAGGTCCGAGGATGTGCCCAGGGTATGAATTTGCAAGAATAGAGACATTAGCGATGATTCATTACTTGGTGACTCGCTTCACTTGGAAGCTCTGTTTGGAAGAAAATAGCGTGAGCAGAGATCCCATGCCGGTTTTCAACCAAGGCTTACCCATACACATTCAGATCAAGAAGCCTTTATTGGATGACGCAATAATATTGTGATTTACATTTGTTTGAGCCATTATGTGAAGTGGGCTTGACTTATGTAAGGATGTCCATATCATGCAGACAAATATGATATTAACAATTTTATTCAATATAATTATATTTTCTCGTGAGAAGGGGAAAGAATAATAACACTTTTTCAATAGAGAAGAATAATGATCAAGAGAAGCGCTAAAGAATTCACATACAACAAAAACTTTGTGAAAATAATCGGCAAGAATTGAAGTAAGAAAAAGGGACTTTTTAGGCTGGTACAAAAAATAGTGATAGTCATAGACATTATACAGGCAAGAATCGAAGAGTCCAAGGCCAACAAAATCATACACTGGGAAATGTTACAAGGACTTCGATTTTATTTTGATGGAGATAAAGCATTTCACTGTCTCCTACCAAAAGGAGTATATCGGTTCGGCTAAAGAGACAAGCAACACGCAGTAAGGACCTCAGAAGAATCTTTGAACTTGCCGTCGAGGCCACATAAAGACGAATCCACGTGGGGTTTGGGGTGTGCGAGGTTGGGGTTAGAGAGGGAGAGAGCGGGGAATCCAGAATTAGATTATGAGATGGACGATGCATCAAATTTTATATAATAAATATTTCAATGTTCATATAAGTTGTATGTTGAGACAAGCATTAGGTTTTTTTTAATATATTGCATAAATAAGACGAGTCATTTTATTGGGGTGGTGCCACATTAATTGTGACGTCAAATTCAATTTTTATTGATATTAATTTGTAAAAGAATTATAATAATACTTAAGTTGGTGTATTTATTCAGAGTTTAACTTAAGTATGCAAAAAACTAAATACATCCAAAGCTCATCTATTTAGATGCCAATAAATTGCATAAGCATGACAACATCATTTTGATGAAATCATATCACATCAACTTCTATCTCAAATTCAATTTGTGGAAACAATATAATAATATTTAACTTTTTACATTTATTCATAACTTTCAAAATTTGTGCCTAAAATTAAATTACATTGAAAGTTTGTGTATCTACAAATAAATAATCGTTTTTCATACCATATCTTTTGTACGTATGTCGGAAATTGAGCATGATTCTAATTGGTAACTTGGAAAGGATTACTGTGAGCATAGAACCAAATCCAGTTTTCAAGTGGGTGTACTAATAAAGAATGAGATCAACAAGCCTTTATATGATGCTTTGTACTTTACTTTTATTTGAGAATTACAAGAACAAGACACTAGCATAGTAGCATTCTTCATATTTCTATAATTTCCTACAAGACAACATACATCCTAAACTAGGGATACAAATCTCATAAATTTGACCAATACAATTCAAAGAAGAAATCTCCATATACTTACACAAATTCTGCATAATATACAGAGAATTTATGACAATCTTCATTTTCTCTTTCAAGGCTTCGATTTTCATCATCTTCAGTAGCTTCAGATTCAATCAGATGTCACCACCAACGCCGTGTATGTCGTGTGTGATGCAGGTCTTCAGTGGATAGCGTGGTACCGAGCAGATGTTCTTTTAGGCGGTAGCTTGCGCAAAATGAACAAGACGAGAGCTGAAGGAAGGATCTCGACGAGCTGTTGGTGAATATATTAATATTACATTAGAACAACAAATTTTGAACATATCTTATGCCAATATGAAGCCATCTTGTAGAAATTTCGTTACCATGTAATAGATCAAATTCAGAACTGGATGGTGCATGACGTCCAGCGATGCATCCGAATAGAAAGCCGAAAGCACTACCTGCAGTGACAGAAGACAACATTCAAATAGGAAAGCAAGTTAAGCAACTGTACCACCACAAAACTAAAGGGCGAATTCTCAGATTCATCCCATTTGAGAATGTTTGAGCATGGAAAAGGTTCTGTTAGACGCCTTCATATATACGAGAAAATAAATGGTTTAATATTGTTTTGGCGGCAAGAACACATTTCAAAAGAGTATGCGCAAAGTAACTGAATATCTTAGTAGTGGAAACTTTAATAAAAAAGTAAGACTAATTAATCAATACAAGGCAGAGCACAAGTAGCTAACAGACCACAACAACTACGCAAATATCAAACATGGATGCATTTATATATGATGAGCATTATCTTACATGAACAGGATTTACATAGACTCAGCGGATGTATCAAATTATGTGGTTGTACAAAAGTATTTTGTTTCATGGAGCCACCCCTTATTAGATACACTCATACACAGAGATGTACAGGCTCTTAGTTTTACATGGAATGGAAAACCCAAGCTCAATTTGACAACTTACCACGAAGCACCTTATAAGAAAACAAGTAAAGCATTTAGCTGTCACAGATCCAACCTGAAAACAAAATCAAGTTATTCCAAAAGACAGTTGAAAACAAGGATAGACATGATTAGCATGGACATGTTGATCAATCCTCAATATTTTAGTTTCTAAAGCAAATTATAACAGATCTCTGCTTCAATTTAGATATCTTCACAAGGATGATTAAGCTATTTAAGACTATAATGAGATGCATATAGATTATTAAGTATAGTTCTATTTTAGAACCAAAATCTGAAATGAGTAAATTTCAAGCATATTGATGAAGTGCAAGTGGGAATAGAACCTGCACTTCTTGTGAAGAATATGGCACTTATTCATGGAAGGAAGACGAAAGCCGTTTAGAATCCATAACATTCTTTTGAGCAAAAACAACATAGGATGGTTAATTATGAAAAGGCTGGACTTATTTGCTCAATGAAACTATAAGATGAATCTATTAGAAACAGCCTAAACTAAAAATGAGACCCATGCCCTTATTATGTAATATCATCTTGTGAAAATATTAGCAACAATTTTGGATGGTTTATGTTGGAAACCAGTTCACAACAAAAACGAGAAGGATATCAAGCAGGAATGTCTTACCAAGAACCTACCTTCTAGATTTGGATAATTATCAAACTTAATAATCAGATGTTAAATCTAATGCATACTATTGAAAGTGCACTTCATACTGCTCATTAGCATTTAGTGATTCCTTATGCCACCCATCTCAAAGGAACATAGTTGCTCAGATAAACTCAATTGCTGCACAAGAAAAAGTTACCCCTTAAATGTGACTGCATAAGTATTATTTAGCCTCGAGATTGGAACTTCAAGTGGTAATTAACAATGTTTATTGAGGAAAAAGGTCTTCTGATTTAGAAAACAAAACAACCTTATGTACTGTTCAATCCAATCTTTCTAACTAACCAGAACAATAGGTCGGTGGTTCGAGTCATCACGGCCACGGGGTAAATGGGGAACATTATTGATCTTCTTTAATTAGAAAAAAAAAAGAAAAAAAACTAGCCAGTTCAACTATGCACTGTATTCCAATTAGGGAAGCGTCAATGGGGAAGCGTCTAAACATGAAAAATAACCTAGAAAAGAAAAGGAAGAATGCAGTTTGCACACAAGTAAAAGCAGTTAGAATTTTAGACTTCAGGAAATCATTTGGAAGAAATTAATACTGCTTTAAATAACAAGCAGTCAGCAAGAAGACGTCAAATTCACCTTCCCCCATATATATCACTGATACTCATCTTCCAGCCTTTTCCTGCAGATTTATTCAAGTTTTATCTCTTAGTTTGTTTGTCTTTATCCTTTCCAAGTTTGAGTGTGTTTAGGAGTCTTTAGTTTGTTAGAGTTTTATTTCAAGTTAATAGAGTCTATAAATAGGGTTAGGTTCTTAGTTTAAGGTATGCAGAAATTAGTCTCAAGTCTTCATGTTGTTGTGTGTTGCCAGCGCAAGCTGCATGTTGCCCTCTTCGAAGGTGTGGCCCTCTTCGGAGGTGATTTAGTGTTTATTGTTTCCAGTTCAGTTTCAATTTCTATCTGGTTCAGTTCTATCTCTGTTATTTTCTTTATTTCTTGTAGCTTGCTGCATTCTCTTGTGAGTTTCCAGCAGTAGCCTTACTATTTCTATTCGCCACCGGCTTTACTCTTAACAAATTGGTGCGGTGAACGTGCTCAAACAATCGTTCGATTGCCGCCATGGTTTCCACCCGTACTTCGGACTCTTGGCTTGATGGTTTGGAGAAGGCGGTTGACGAGCAAGCCCGCTCGCTTCACTCTCTCGAAGAAGTCCAACGCCAGATGCACGACGATCAACAAAAGATGCGGGATGAGTTGCACAATATACCCACCTTCCTACAACGCCAACAGTCCCTATCCGACAAGACTGACACCTTCGTTGAGCCTCACGCCCCAAGCCTAAGAACTAGGCTGCTCCACACAACATAGGCCCTTCCGAGCAACTGCCACCACGCCCCGACACATCGTTCACTCTGCAACAATGCATGGAGCTGCCAACATTCGATGGCACCGACACGCATAGTTGGCTCGCCCGTGTGAACCAATATTTCCTTGTCCATCGCACGCCCGTCACCCACCGTATTGAGCTCATCCTAATCGCCTTGGCTGGACCTGCGCTCGCATGGATCCAAGCTTCTCCTCCGCCACTCCCCCACACTCATGTGGGAGCAATTCACGCAAGAACTCCTCATCCGTTTTGGCACCAATGCAGCATTAGATGGGCACGAGGCACTGCATATGACACGACAAGAGGGAACCTTGGATGAATATATTAACGCCTTTGAGTCCCAACTCGCCCAACTTTCCGATATTAACGATCGACAATACTTGGGACTTTTTTTGGGCGGCCTTATACCTCAAATTCGGATGCACCTTAAGGATCCCAGTATCACGAGATATTCAGTAGCAGTTCAGATGGCCAAGCGCACCGACCAGTTGTCCTACCCGTTTCCCCTCTCGACTCAGTCGTCCTCGGCAAACACTACCACCCGATCATCGCCCAACATTCACACCCACAGTCATTCCCCCACTCGTTACACTCCTCCGCCTCAATCAGCTCCTGCCAGCAGCAGCCTTCAGGACAATTGCAGTCTGTTGCCCTCTGCCTACACTACCTCCGAGTCAGCTTCATCCGCGTCCCATCCTTCTTCGTCTCCGCCGTTTCAGCGCCGATTTCTGACTATGACAGATGAAGAAGTCTGGAAAAATAGAGCAGCCAGTAAAGTACCTGTTTCCGTTGTGGCCTTAAATACAACCCAAAGCACCATTGGCCCCCCAAAAACATTGCAAGTGCCGTTGGTTAATTCTGAAGAGGATGCCGTTGCAGATGGCCTATTTCCAGACATTGCACAAGACCCGCCAATGCATTCCAATTTTGGTGGTTGTACCGACTCGCCTTGGTCGGTTTCCATCAGCCTTGAGGTCAAGGCCAGTGTTGTTAGGGGCGCGGGGCGCATCGGGGCGATAAGATGAAAATCTGGGGCGCGGGGCGACGGGGCGACGGGGCGCGGGCCCCACGAATCGGGGCGCACTAATGCAATTTGCAGCAAGAATTAAGTGCAGAGAGAGAGACATTGGG
>JAYDZE010537261.1:0-14994 GCA_034509125.1 Monilaria moniliformis
ATTATACAAATATAATTCTACTATATTAATGAGTCAGGTTAATTATTCTATGTCAAGTTAGCTACTTTTGCTGATTAGGAAAATGAAATCTGATGGTTTGTGCTTTTAACAGGTGAAGATTTGTTAGCTATTGCAGCAGATCAACCCTTCCGCTTTCCTGCCACTTTTACCTTCGTTGTTAGATCCTTTTCGGGTAATTCACGGTAGTTCTTAGCATTTCTTAGTACACTACTGACATATTTTCGTGCTGGTAGATATTAAAGTTCATTTATCTGCATAGTGTTGGATGGTATTGGGAAGGGACTCGATCCTCGATTTGACATCACTGAGATTGCCAAGCCGTAAGCATTTCGAGATTTCTGAATTTAAACAATAGTATTAAATATCATAGGCTTAGATTATCTTTGTTTTGACTAATGTATATTTCTTGTACAACCACAGCTATGCTTTGGAATTGTTAAAATTCCGTGAAGCTGGCATTGAAGTTATTATAAAGGCAAGTTTTTGCAGGCTCTTTTGGTGTTATATAAATCCCAAACAAGGATTAAGGACTAAAAAATGATAAAGTTGCTAAAATTCGATCTTTCCTGTTTCCAGGACTTCAGGAAAAGATGGGATAGACAGGCTCGTGCATTTTTCAATCTATTTAGGCAGGCTGATAGAGTTGAAAAGCTGGCTGAAGTTATACAACGATTGGTAGGCCCTTGATCTGTAGGTTTAATAAAGCATAAATTATTTTCTGATCATCTTTTATCTCTTCTTTATTAGGAGCAAGGCGATTTAAAGCTTCGCGTACGAGCTTTGGAATCTGAGAGAGCCTTCCAACGTGTTGCAACTGTTCAAGACACAATTGGGAGTGTAAGTTTGTGCATACCAACTCAATTCAATTGAAATGTAAAAAAGTGATGTCTGAATAAAACATTTGTATCAACTACAAAAATGTGAACATTTTATTTGATCTTATTTTCTCTAAACATTATGATGAACTGACAGATTGTTGCTGCTGGAAGTCTGATCAACTTGGCTACAATCTTATATGTGAACTCCATCCATGTCAGTCTTCAATTTACGCATTTAAGGAAAGATTTGACGCTGCCTGGGACAATATTTGTTACTGTTATTTGATTTGAATAATATCTCCATACATGTTCATGTCACTGGTTTTTGAATCAGAATATGGCGATATCGTTCAAATCAAAATAAAAGTAACACAATCAACATTGTTCAACACCTCCGGCCGCTGCAATGAATCTTCCAGTTTTAAGTTGTACACTCAACCACATTTGTTCATAACTCCTTTTAACACTAAATTTTGGTCTCCAGATGCCTGCAACGATTGCATACGTCCTTTGTGCATTTTTTGGCTTGAAGGTTTTAATTGGCATTGTGAAGGTTAAGAAATTTGACCAAAGAGAGAGGCTAATCACTGGTACAGCTTAAGTAAATGGTAAGTGATCTTTGCCTTATCTTATTCTGGAGGTTTTCCCTTCACATTATCCGAATGGCACATTATGGACGTGCCACGAAATAAAACTTTGTTGTTATGAAGGAATCTCCAGAAAATGTTACAATACTCAAGAGAATGATACTTGCCAAGAGAGATTATTGCTTCTGCACAACTCTGTATACAAAGAGTTTGTTCTCAATAACGGATACTTTGCATATCCTTATTGCTCATTAGGCAAGCTTCTCGCATTGCGTCAGTCCAAAAATTCTCCATTGTTGATATCCTTATATACAGTTGTTTTGCAGGTTCAGCGAAATTGAGATCACGATTTGTAAACCGATTCATTATTGCCAGTCCAACTCTTATGGAGTTACTGCAAGACTCACATTCTGTGATGCCCTCAGAATTTGTCAGCAGCCATGATAAGTCTTAGGTATGCAACTTGGTTCCATGAAAGTAAGAATCTTAAACTTGAGAATGTATATGTACTAGGTTAAGTGGAAATCTCCCAAGTTTGGGCCAAGGATTGATTTTTGTGCAACTAGCCAATCCTGTAACTTGCTCTAGTTGTAAGAATATATATGAAAATGGTTTCAAAGGATGTGACAGTGTATAGAACATAGTTTGATCAAATGGTGTTATATTATGGGGAGAAGCATGAAATGAAATGGATTGCTTGACTCCTCACCTCTTCAATACTATGTCATGGTATTGACTGAATCTGCCACTAGAGGTGGCAAAATGGGTGGGGCGGGCTGGCTCGGCCTGGTCCAAAATTAGACCAGACTGAAAATATTTGAGCCCAGCCCAGTCCCATCCGCGCCATGGGCTATTGGGCCAAACCCGTCTGAGTTTTTTAGTTATATATCTTTTGTTACAAAATAACAAAAAAGTTAACATTAAATCGAAAGGCCACATCTAGTACCGGACAAATGATTTGGATAATACGCCCCATGTTATTTTTTTCAAGCGTGGAAACCCCAGAATCAGAAGTAGTAGGATTCATTCTCATAATATTATAATAATAAAAAAATATGTCGAATTTTTTTTATGAAAATTATCGAATTCAAAATAAATGTTCGATAGTATGTCAATTTGTTAATTCAATAACAAATGGGAGTTAGCACTCAATTTTGTTGGTGCTCTCCAATGGAATCCAATTCAACCGTTTACTCTTCAATGATTCAATGAGTTAATTTTCAAACTCAAGCAAGCTATTTTGAAATTTCTAAGTGGATGAAAATCAATTCATATTAAAATATTAAGAATCCAAATAATCGAACATCATTACTAAATTTATAATCATTTTTCATACCACTGCAAACATAATTAAGATTGATAGTTAATGCTTCCATTAGTCATACATTTGATAGTGCAGTTAATTTTTACAAAAAACGTAGTTACTATATACGTGTAATGCAAGTGATCTTACGTTCTCACAATAACAAGGTTTTTATTTTAACTCACCCCTATATATATGTATATATTGTAATAAAATTCAGGGTTACTAGTGTTTTATGTTCCCAACATTCAGTATATACCAAAAAATGTCTCCAAGTTTCTTTTTTCATTAAATGTCCCAAACTTTCAACGTTTTTTATAAAATGTCCCATTATATATAATCTGTGACAAAAAGCCGATTCATCTCATCTTAATTTGAGGTGGATTTTTTTTCCAACCTCAACACATTAAACAATGTCATTTTAGAAATAGATAAGAAAGGTTAATAGTATTTTGTGTCCCAATTTTTAGCATATTCCAGAAAATATTTTCAATTTTTAGCATATTTTAGAAAGTTGGGGATACAAAACACTATTAACCATTTTTATTTTTAATTAAAATGGCGTCGTTTCATATGTTGAGGTGAAATTTTTGTATAACATGACATTTTATGAATACATTGAAAATTGTTGATATTTGTTGAAAAAAAACGAAAATTAGGGACATTTTTTCGCCTATAGCTACAACGAAGAATTGAAGAGAAACGTGAATAAGATTCAATTTGTCAAGAGGTTCTTGAATTGGGATATTGTTTAGATGGTTAATGAAAACTCTATTTTCTTTTTTATGATGTTGTGATGTCTTAAGTGATAAATGTTGACAAACATGGTAGTCGATACATATGGATGTTGAGCAAGACGTGAATGATTGATTTGGCACTCCAACTATTCCAAGAAATGTCAACCTACCTAAACCACGAAACGAATATACCTTACATAATATGGCTATGGCTATGGCTATGCATGCCTATTGACTGCCTAATTTCTATATGTTGCAATTTGAATTTCTATACATTTTCGTGACATGCAGTATCACTCAGAAATTGCAAAACAAGAATGCAAAATGATGATTGTCGACATTACTATGTAGGATTAAATTTTTAGAAGAAATTAATAAAACAAAACATAAAATTACGAGGGCTTGTAGATATATTTTATCATTATTAAAATATGTAAAACTTAATTATATGTTTGTTATAACAAGCTACCATATATGGATTGATGCCAATAGTATTCATTAATCATTTCACTTACCATAATTGCCTTACTATTTTCTTAGTCTTGATACAGAAACAAGAATCAAGATGCTAATTCTGGAAAATTAGCTCTCAATTTGAATGAGATTGTTCCTACGTACACTCAAACAACAACTTTTTTGTTTACCTATTCTCATAATATTAACATAATACGAAATTATGGTGCAAAATTATAGTCTAAAACAACATGTTTAACCTTGTTGAATCGCCTATATAAACACCACGTTTGATGTATAGTTTCATTCATCAACTCACTCGCCCTCCTCTCTCTAGACCTAAGTGTCTCTCTCTCTCTCTCTCTCTTAATTAACATAAGATGGATTTGGGCGTTGCTAGCAAGGATTCAAGCTGGTGGGTTTTCACCCTCCCAGCTTTTGTTGGCTCAAAAGTTGTTGTTGATGAATATGTAGCCATCGCCATACTCTTGTCATTCATCTCCGTCGCTCTTCTCACTTGGGCTTTTTCCCAAGGCGGATCCGCCTGGAAAAATGGACGTAACAGCAGCGGCGCCGTCAGCATCCGCGGCCCACGTGGGCTCCCCATCTTCGGGAGCCTCTTCACTCTGAGCCGTGGTTTGGCTCACCGCTCCCTAGCCGCCATGGCTAAGGCCCACAACGCCAAGCAGCTCATGGCATTCAGCTTGGGCTCGACGCCAGCCGTTGTGGCCTCTGACCCTCAGGTGGCCAAGGAGATCCTCACCTCTCCCGACTTCGCCGACCGCCCCATCAAGCAATCGGCTCGCAGTCTCATGTTCAGCCGAGCCATCGGGTTTGCTCCCAATGGCGCCTACTGGCGTCAGCTCCGGCGCATCGCCGCGTCCAACCTCTTTGCTCCCCGCCGCGTGGCAGCGCACGAGCACGGACGACAGATGGACTCCGCCGCCATGCTGGAGAATATAGAGACTGAGCAGAAGCTTAACGGAGCTGTGAATCTGAGACAGCACCTGCAAGATGCGGCTCTCAACAACATCATGGGCAGCGTCTTCGGCAAACGTTACGAGGCCTCCCCAGAATTCAGGGAACTCAAAGATATGGTGAGAGAAGGTTTCGAGCTTTTGGGTGCCTTCAACTACTCCGATCATCTCCCGTGGCTCTCATACTTTTACGATCCTTCCCGCATTGTTGCTCGCTGCGAAGCCCTTGTGCCCCGCGTTAGGAAACTCGTCTCCGCCATCATCGAAGAGCACAAGCTCAAGAATCACAGCAACAATGGTGTTTCCGATGCTGCCGATTTCGTTGATGTTTTGCTCTCTTTGGATGGTGAAGAGAAGCTCAATGAAGATGACATGATCGCTGTTTTGTGGGAAATGATATTCAGAGGAACCGATACAACGGCGCTGCTGACGGAGTGGATAATGGCGGAGCTGGTGTTGCACCCTGAGGTACAAGCCAAGATGCGCCAAGAACTCCACCGCGTGGTGGGTAACCGCGCCGTGATGGACGCTGACATGGCAAGGCTGCCGTACGTACAAGCGGTGGTGAAGGAGACTCTAAGGCTGCACCCGCCGGGGCCTCTGCTGTCGTGGGCCCGTCTCTCCACGGCGGACGTAACTCTGAGCAACGGCATGGTGGTCCCCGCCCAAACCACAGCGATGGTAAACATGTGGGCCATCACCCACGATCCTGCCGTGTGGGCGGAGCCACTCGAGTTCAAGCCAGAGAGGTTTGTTGCCGCCATGGGCGGAGAAGACGTGGACGTCCGCGGCAACGACATGAGGCTTGCACCGTTTGGAGCCGGACGAAGGGTCTGCCCGGGTATCAAATTAGGAATGAGCACGGTGGAGCTGTGGGCGGCGCAGCTCGTGCACAAGTTTGAATGGGCGGCGGATAAGGCCAACCCGGTCGATCTCACCGAGTTGCTCAAGCTTTCTTGCGAGATGAAGAACCCATTGGTTGCTGTGGCCAAGCCCGCAGCAAACTAACACCATCTACTTTTCATGCCAACATCATTCACTACCAATAATTCACCATAACTTGGTTGTTTCTTTTTAATAAGTTGTCAATTCTATAAGTGATGGATTGCATGCTTCTACTCATAATAATAATTCCAATAATAAGTTGTCAATTTGTAAGTGATGAGTTACATGCCAACATCATTCACTATTTCAATAATATTTATTTCAAAATAAATATAATATTCGAGCCCAGCCCAGTCCCATCCGGGCCATGGGCTATTGGGCCAAACCCGTCTGAGTTTTCTAAGTTAACATTAAATCGAAAGGCCACATCTAGTACCGGACCAATGATTTGGATAATACGCCCTAGGTTTTTTTTTTTTCAAGCATGGAAATCCCAGAACCAAAAGTAGTAGGATTCATTCTCATAATATAATAAATAAAAAATTATGTCGAAATTTTTGTGTGAAAATTATTGAATTTAAGTCTGATAGTATGTCGATTAGTTAATTCAATAACAAATGGGAGTTAGCACGCACTTTTATCGGTGCCCTCCAATCGAATCCAATTCAATCATTCACTCTTCAATGATTTAATAAGTTAATTTCAAACTCAAGCAAGCTATTTTAAAATTTCTAAGTGGATGAAAATAAATTCATATTAAAATATTAAGAATCCAAATAATCCAACATCATTAGTAAATTCATAATCATTTTCATACCATTGTAAACATAATTGAGGTTAATAGTTTATGCTTCCATTAGTCATACATTTTTAATATATAATTGCAAACTATTAAATATTTAATCGGGCGGGTGTTTTGGCCCGGAAACCCAAGGCATTTTAGCCCAAAATCCCGGTCGGCCCGGCGGGTTTGTAGGCTATGTTTTTTTAGGCCTATTCTTTTATAGCCCGGCCCAACCCTAAACTCGTGCGGGGCAGGGCGGGACGTTTCATCGGGTCAGGCCGATTTTGCCACCTCTATCTGCTACAACAGCCTCCCATCGGAAAGTTGGCTCGAAAGGCGGAACATGAGGCACCGGCGTATATCCACAGATTATATTTAGTGAGCATGAGGGTTTTCGTTTTCCCCAGCATGTGGAAATTTCTCAGAATAAGGAGCCGGACGAAGACAAAACAAGATGAGTTGTAAGCCAAGACCAAGAAACTTCCATTTTTGTCTTCTCTTTTTCGTTAAGAAATTCTTTTAATGCAAAAATTAAGAACTATTTTTAGCCATTAGATAGTGAAAATTTACAGTAGATGCATTTATCTTACTGGATGAATGCAAACCTGAATTTGGATTCCGGAGGGGTCAAAAAATTTATTTTTGTTAGCGCAGTTAATTTTTGCTAAAAATGTAGTTATGTTATACGTTCAATGTAAGTATTTTCACGTTCTTACAATAACAAGGTTCTTATTTTAACTTACCCTTATATATGTATATATTGTAATAAAATTAAGGGTTACTAGTGTTTTACGTCCCCAACTTTCAACGTTTTTTATAAAATGTCCCACTATATATAATCTATGACAGAAAGCTGATTCATCTCGTCTTAATCTGAAGTGGATTTTTTTTTCTACCTCAACACATTAAACAATGTCATTTTAGAAATAAATAAGAAAGGTTAATAGTGTTCTCTGTCCCAATTTTAGCATATTCCAGAAAATTGGGGATACAAAACACTATTAATCCTTCGTATTTTTGTTAAAATGACATCGTTTCATGTGTTGAGGTGAAATTTTTGTATAACATGATATTTTATGAAATACATTAAAAAGTGGGGACATTTGATGAAAAAACGAAAATTAGAGACATTTTTTCTACTATAGCTCCAACGAAGAATTGAAGAGAGACGCGAATAAGATTCAATTTGTCAAGAGGTTCTTGAATTGGGATATTGTTTAGATGGTTAATGAAAACTCTAATTTTTTTTTTTTTTAATGATGCTGTGATGTCTTAAATGATAATTGTTGACAAACATGGTAGTCGATACATATGGATCTTGAGCAAGACGTGAATGATCGATTTGGCAATCCAACTATTCCAAGAAATATCAACCTACCTAAACCACGAAACGAATATACCTTACATAATATGGCTATTATGCATGCCTATTGCCTCCCAAATTTGTCACAAGCTCATATGTTCCACTTTGAACTTCTATACATTTTTGTGACATTTCGTGACATGCAGTATGACTCAGAAACTGCAAAACAAGAATGCAAAATGATGATTGTCGACATTACTATGTAGGATTAAATTTTTAGAAGAAATTAATAAAACAAAACATAAAATTACGAGGGCTTGTAGATATATTTTATCATTATTAAAATATGTAAAACTTAATTATATGTTTGTTATAACAAGCTACCATATATGGATTGATGCCAATAGTATTCATTAATCATTTCACTTACCATAATTGCCTTACTATTTTCTTAGTCTTGATACAGAAACAAGAATCAAGATGCTAATTCTGGAAAATTAGCTCTCAATTTGAATGAGATTGTTCCTACGTACACTCAAACAACAACTTTTTTGTTTACCTATTCTCATAATATTAACATAATACGAAATTATGGTGCAAAATTATAGTCTAAAACAACATGTTTAACCTTGTTGAATCGCCTATATAAACACCACGTTTGATGTATAGTTTCATTCATCAACTCACTCGCCCTCCTCTCTCTAGACCTAAGTGTCTCTCTCTCTCTCTCTCTCTTAATTAACATAAGATGGATTTGGGCGTTGCTAGCAAGGATTCAAGCTGGTGGGTTTTCACCCTCCCAGCTTTTGTTGGCTCAAAAGTTGTTGTTGATGAATATGTAGCCATCGCCATACTCTTGTCATTCATCTCCGTCGCTCTTCTCACTTGGGCTTTTTCCCAAGGCGGATCCGCCTGGAAAAATGGACGTAACAGCAGCGGCGCCGTCAGCATCCGCGGCCCACGTGGGCTCCCCATCTTCGGGAGCCTCTTCACTCTGAGCCGTGGTTTGGCTCACCGCTCCCTAGCCGCCATGGCTAAGGCCCACAACGCCAAGCAGCTCATGGCATTCAGCTTGGGCTCGACGCCAGCCGTTGTGGCCTCTGACCCTCAGGTGGCCAAGGAGATCCTCACCTCTCCCGACTTCGCCGACCGCCCCATCAAGCAATCGGCTCGCAGTCTCATGTTCAGCCGAGCCATCGGGTTTGCTCCCAATGGCGCCTACTGGCGTCAGCTCCGGCGCATCGCCGCGTCCAACCTCTTTGCTCCCCGCCGCGTGGCAGCGCACGAGCACGGACGACAGATGGACTCCGCCGCCATGCTGGAGAATATAGAGACTGAGCAGAAGCTTAACGGAGCTGTGAATCTGAGACAGCACCTGCAAGATGCGGCTCTCAACAACATCATGGGCAGCGTCTTCGGCAAACGTTACGAGGCCTCCCCAGAATTCAGGGAACTCAAAGATATGGTGAGAGAAGGTTTCGAGCTTTTGGGTGCCTTCAACTACTCCGATCATCTCCCGTGGCTCTCATACTTTTACGATCCTTCCCGCATTGTTGCTCGCTGCGAAGCCCTTGTGCCCCGCGTTAGGAAACTCGTCTCCGCCATCATCGAAGAGCACAAGCTCAAGAATCACAGCAACAATGGTGTTTCCGATGCTGCCGATTTCGTTGATGTTTTGCTCTCTTTGGATGGTGAAGAGAAGCTCAATGAAGATGACATGATCGCTGTTTTGTGGGAAATGATATTCAGAGGAACCGATACAACGGCGCTGCTGACGGAGTGGATAATGGCGGAGCTGGTGTTGCACCCTGAGGTACAAGCCAAGATGCGCCAAGAACTCCACCGCGTGGTGGGTAACCGCGCCGTGATGGACGCTGACATGGCAAGGCTGCCGTACGTACAAGCGGTGGTGAAGGAGACTCTAAGGCTGCACCCGCCGGGGCCTCTGCTGTCGTGGGCCCGTCTCTCCACGGCGGACGTAACTCTGAGCAACGGCATGGTGGTCCCCGCCCAAACCACAGCGATGGTAAACATGTGGGCCATCACCCACGATCCTGCCGTGTGGGCGGAGCCACTCGAGTTCAAGCCAGAGAGGTTTGTTGCCGCCATGGGCGGAGAAGACGTGGACGTCCGCGGCAACGACATGAGGCTTGCACCGTTTGGAGCCGGACGAAGGGTCTGCCCGGGTATCAAATTAGGAATGAGCACGGTGGAGCTGTGGGCGGCGCAGCTCGTGCACAAGTTTGAATGGGCGGCGGATAAGGCCAACCCGGTCGATCTCACCGAGTTGCTCAAGCTTTCTTGCGAGATGAAGAACCCATTGGTTGCTGTGGCCATGCCCACTGCAAACTAACACCATCTACCTCTCATGGCAACATCATTCACTACCAAATAACTTGGTTGTTTCTTTTTAATAAGTGGTCAATTCTATAAGTGATGGATTACGCTTTTACTTATAATAATAATTCCAATAATAAGTTGCCAATTTGTAAGTGATGGGTTACATGCCAGGCGTGCGACTCTTCTCATTTTCTCCTGGATTTTATTTTTTTAATAAAATTAAAAAAAATAATTTAATAATTTAATTATTTTTTTCGGCCCTACCGTTGGGAATGGTCAAGTGACCATCTTTTCTCACTTTTTTTCTTCCTCTATATTTCAACTCATTCTATGAATTACCTCGTTTCCCCACTTTATTCGTACCTTCAAATCTCTTCTTCATATTATTCTCATTTTATCTTCCAATTTCTCCCTTCGACTCTTCAGTTTTTTTTTTCCCCTTCCAAACTCTAGCATGTCGAACCCTGACCATCCGACGAACAATATCTCCCTCCAAGAATATCTTCAATATTGTGTAGGTCAAAGAATCGATCCAAGGTATCAACGCCATCCAACTCTCTGATAAAGCACAGATTCCCACCCATGATGTCTTAGTTTCATACGCCGCTGATGAGACCATGAAATCTTCGAAGTGTATGTCAATGTCAGCGAAGATCCAATCGTCTCTAACCAACAAAAAACATTTGTCTTTTTGGGAAAACATTGTCAAGAGGTATAGTTTGGTAAGCTCTCGAGGCATCCCTACCCGCAATACTCCTATGTTTTGAAGCCATTTCAATCGGGTCAACCTCAAATCATAAAAGTTTTACGCCTTGTACAACAACTTGGAGTCACAATGGAGGAGCGACTCAAGTGAGGTGGATATTTTGAAAGAGGCGGTGGCCACCTATCAAGACGAGAACAAGAAGGCCTTCAAGTACATTAAGACTTGGGAGAAGGTTCGCCACCTATTATTATTATTAATTTCATTATTTCAATAAAACTTGTGATTAGATAATTGATCTTAATCAATATGACTAAAATCGAAACTTAAAAAGAATAATACTCTGATTATAGATTAATCAAAATGATTTTTTTAATCAAATGCAAGAAGTAGATATAAATCCTATTATATTAGTGGATCTTATGTAATCCGGGTAATAGTCGGGCCTTAGTTTAATTAATTGGCATCACCAATTAATAGGTTCACCACAGCCTAGATGGGCTACTTTCTATTCGTTATCAAAATTAATGACGGCCCACTTGATCTGGCACACGTTAGTATTTTACTTCAATCTTTCAGGAAGATACTTAATCAAAGACTCACACAAATCGACTACGTTCTAAAAGATTTTAGCTTCACTATTGAATAAATTGCGTTATTCGTGGTAAGGTAAAATCAGTAATAGACCAATATAAAATCTTGAATTTGGTTACTATTCGATTTTTTGACCAAACCGATCGACTCTGAACCCTAAATTAACAATTTACTAATTGTTTTCAACTTGCAATATTAAAAGGAAAATAGCATATATATAATATGAACTAATCCCATTGACTTGGGATAAAGGCAAAGAGTAGCTAGGCAGCTCTCACTCAGCAATGACTCGGATAGAACTACAAGTGTAGAACTATCCATTATTGGTAACTACTTTAATCCCATATCCTTGGATGGATAAGACCGAAACAGACTTTACAGCCGCCACAATGGGACTCCACCTATTATATCACAAAACTCCCTCTCTCTCTCTCTCACCCCCCCAATCTTTATTTGGGTGAAATTTTTTTCATTACCCATTTTTAAAATAGTCTCTATAAAAATTCACACTTTTATAAAATTATATAGAAAATATTATTTTCTTCGTCCCATAAGACTACTCATTATTTATGGCCATCAGTTTTAATAAAAGTTAGATATTGATAGTTTTAAGTAGAGAAATGATATCACTTTTTATTATAGTGTAAGTGAATAAGTGAAAAAATGATTTTACTTTTTTTTTTGCAAAAGAATTGTACGAGTCATTCTTGATTTTGTTATAAACAAACTGAAAAGATGGAATAAAAATATAAGGGGTAATTTCCGAAAAACGAATCAACAAACTTTTATAGGATGGATAAAAACAAATAAATTGAGCACCTTATATAATAATGGTTCCTAATTATTCCATGGTGACTCGAACTCACAATCTATTGGTTGGAGGAAAAACGTCTTATTAACTAAGATGCGCTTCATTGTTCCGAATCTAGATTCAAATACCATCTCATAAATTTTAATTTGTGAAACGATCTCATACAAATTTTAATGTAAATAAAAATCTTATTTTGGCTTCTTCTAAGAATTTAAAAGCTATGGCCCAAAATTGGGTGATATAAGATTCTCACTTTTAATAATACAACTACAAAAGAGGATAGCATTTATAACACCCATTCTCTCTCACACACACCACACACGCAGTGTCCGAGAGAGATGAATTCGAAGCTCCGGAGTCTGTGGAACCACCCGGCGGGGCCGAAAACGATCCATTTCTGGGCGCCGACATTCAAGTGGGGGCTGAGCATCGCCAACATCTCCGACTTCTCGAAGCCGCCGGACACGCTCTCTTACCCACAGCAGACCGTCATCGCCATCTCCGGCGTCATCTGGTCGCGCTACTGCTTCGTCATCAAGCCCTGGAATCCCAATCTCTTCGGCGTCAACTCCGCCATGGCTTGCACCGGTCTGTATCAGCTCTCTAGGAAGCTCCGCCACGACTACTCCGCCGCCGCCCTAGACGAATCATAATCGGTGATTTTATTATTTTACTGCAAGAATTTGTAACTGCCTCTTATTCTGTAAAATAAACAGAGGTAGCTTAATATGATCGTGATCGATGATCTCTTGAGATGTGAAAGTGGCTGGATCTTGAGAGAGATAATTGCTTAGCTTAATATAATGATGAATTTCTTGAAATATAAAAGTGGTTGAGTTTTGAGATTTTTTTTTAAGATTCTGTTATGCAGAAGCAACACTAACACGAACTAGTAATAAGATTCTGTATTCAATCATTGCATTTGGAAAATAATTAGATCGTGTCAAAAATATTATTATGTCTAGGTAAAAACTCTCAAATAGTGGCGGATCTAGAACTCGAAAATGAAAGAAGGGGAATTAGTTGCGTTAAACTAAATTTGTTAGTCATCTTCTTCTTTGGGGCGGGCCGGCGGCTAAGGAAGGGAGCGATCATGGTAGTTTTCCGGCGGAAGTAAGGGGAAATTGCCCGTTGAGGGGTCAGCAGGCCCCTCCCACCCCCTTGCATCCGCCACTGCTCTCGAAGTAATTTTAAATCAACAAATAAATCATTTGCAAGCATCTTCAAAATGACTACACAAGATTGGAGCAGAGAAAAAGATGAAGAATGAAGATTTAGAGAAGAGTGATGAAGAATGAACTTGATAAGATTTATAGAGAAATGGCCACTATTTTTCTCTTCAATTTTATTTTCATATTTTGAGACAAAAAAAAAAAAAGAAAAAGAAAAAAAGCAGAGGCCATATATATACAAGAGGAGACACTTGTAATTTATGAGAAATCAAACTCTTTTGTTGCTTCATTTTTTTACAGTTACTCATATCTCGAACCGCTAAGAGTTTTATACGAATCGAATTTGCGTATTTTGATTTAAATCAATTTTTTATTTAGTTTTTGAATATTATGTTCACCCCTAGCTTGTAAAATTTAAATTAGAGTATAATTCGAATTGGGGTTGTTCTTTATGATTAGGGATATCAATTAGTTCAACCCACTTGGTCTTGGACTAATTCATTTAGTTTCGAACTATTTTTTGTTCAACTAAATTGGATTTTTTTTTTTTTTTTTTACATTTGAAATTTGCGGCAATACCCTAAACCTGTTGTTTTCGGGCTAACACCTCGGACCAAACAAGTTTATGAAAAAAATTAACATGCACAGTTTTTTTATAATCTTCTTCTTATAACATAAAATAGGGGGCATCCACAATCATATTTCTTCATCATCATTTCCATTAATTATTAATGGGCCCCACATCATTTTTTACAGCATCCCTTACTCAAGAAATAACACACATAACTTTATTCCTTCACCATTCATTTATTTGCACAGGTCTTATCTCTTATTTTTTTTAATTCATTTATTTATTTATTTATTATATATTCTAGTTAAATTGATTTTTTAATTTAATTAAAAATATGAATTTCATTAAAATTATAAAAATTACATACATGAGTATCATTTCGATATCAACTTAGAGAATAATTGATGAGAAATCTCTTAGAAACATTGGAAAAATCAAAACACATTAATTATCAAAATCTCATTATCAAATTTAAAAGTCAAGTAATAAAGTTTGACAATCACATAACACAAAATCTTCGGTAATTGAACCAACCCATTTGATTTTTAGGTCAATTGTGTTAGACAAGTCTAACCCTTTTTTTCTTTTTCAATCTATTCTGGCCAACCATAAGTTTAATTATGTAACTAACTTTTATAAGGGCATCTACAACGCACTCCTTGTGACACGTTCATCTTGGATGAGATGCGTTGTGGGTGTCCTCAAGGAACTGGTGTCCCTTAAAAGGAGAAGGGCTAGCTCGCCAAATTTTTTTCTTTATTTTTTTAGTTACTGTATATATATTATTGTATTGGTTTATATACAAAATAAAAGTTTAGCCTAGTGGAAGTGATTGTTACAAAACAACCAGAGGTTGGGAGTTTGAAACCCACTCGCCCCATCTTTTTGTTTTTTCCATTATTTTTGCTTCTTTTCGTTTTATTTTCATCTTTCCG
>JAYDZE010537272.1:0-14993 GCA_034509125.1 Monilaria moniliformis
AAGCAAATCAATACAAATCGCATATTGAGCCGTGGACGTAGATCAATCCGATCGAACCACGTAAATTTCTCGAGCCCTTTTTAATTTCCTAGTCACGTAATTATTCCGGCGGAAACAAGATCCATCAATGGTCATGACTAATATTTCCTAAAACGCTATATTAGTCTATTAAATCTTTTTTTTTATCACAATATAGTAGATGTTGTAGCACTTTTAAGTTTATCCTTAGACAAGTAATAGAGCTTTTTTTGCTATGCTAATAAGAATACAAGCATCTTTTCAAGACACTAAAGTAATAGACATTTCTCCTTCGATCGAATTACGATAAAATGAGTATTACGGATACTAAATGTCACAAGTGTGAATACCACTATAACGTGTTTATATATTTTTCAATTTGGAGGGCTTGTAAACTCTATGTTGGTAGAGAAGAAAAATATCAATTTCGAAAAACTCTTATACTTTGTACTTACTACTTACAATGTCTGTGGCTGTGGGACATATAAATGAGTGATGAAACTCTAATTCTAGTTTATGTTATGTCGTGTTGACGCCGTTATACTACGTGTTCAGTGGCTTTTCAGACAACTGAAAAATCAACTTTTTACTCAATTGGCCCAAAGACTAAACTTAGTACCAAAAGTTAACGCACTACTTCCATTATGCTACTTTATTCTAATTTTGACTTTTAATTAGTCTATACAAAAATCAAACCCATTATTATATAGATGCCTTTATGGCATTGATTTCTTCTGCATAATTGTGATCAAAAGTTTTGAATACACACGTTACCATTTTTTAACATATCTTTAAAAAAGATTTAAAAAAAATTAAATCGGCAAAAATTATATCTTTACACATTAATTAGTAATCAATATATTATTTCTGATTAAATTTTTTGTCAGAGAAAAAAGAAAGAATTTTTAGTAAATTTATTGTATTTTCAAGAATAAAATATATTTATTTTATAGAAATTGGTGAATATTTAAGGTTTGGTCTAAATTTAAAAATCCTACCTAACAGCTCAAAGAAACTAATAAACCTGAAGGTGTTCGGTAATAAAGCTTGAGCTCGATTCGAAGATTAACAAATAAGACTTAAACCCGATAGCGCTCATCTTAGCTCGACTTCATTACACTTAGTGTCGACTAAGAGGAGCCTTAGCCCCCCACCCAACAAAATATTTTTTATAAGTTCCCGTCAAATTATTGGTATTTTAGGTGAATCATTTTATGATGGCCTCCACCCTCAAATCAAATCGCAAGAAAATTTTCTTTTTGAAATCTCAAACTCAAAACATAGAAAATATTAGCTCCCACTGATTTTTTTTTTCAGTGGTCGCCCCCACTAGAAAATCTCAAAACCCAAGACTTCTTTAACACTTGTAAATTGCGACATTTTTAGTCATGAAATCATCACTCCATCGACTATGCCACCCCATCGAAGAGTACATGTTATAAAGCATGGTACCTCTTTCTCTTGTTATGTACAAACTTAGAAGAATTCATGATTCTACTATGTATACATAGTTTCATGAACTATATTCCAAACACATGAAACTTTTTCAAGAAAACAGTCATTAGCACTTTATGAAGGAAAACTGTCATTCAAACTGCAGTGGATACAATGAGAATCAGAGCAGGGCATAAATATCTACAAATACATGTAAAAAATAGATTATGTTTCTTTAAAAACAAATCTTCATGCTATTCTAGTTGGCATCAGAATCAAGAATTCCCAATCAGCATCATCTTTCAGAAGAGTATATGTCATGATTCTTGAGGCGATCCGAGTGCGCCCGTCTCACTAACCTTGGTTTGTCTAGAGGGAGGACTACATGGTGCGCGGTCGTTGTCAGATGATATTTCCTTACTTGGATTTTCATCTGCTGAAAAGCAGACATCAGTTGCCACTTCTTTTACGGAGGCAGAGTTACTTTGTGATGATTCTGGCTTGTCGTTGCCAAGGCAAGGCTGCATTAGTTTAGCCGGCGTTTGAGGTCTATCCATCTTCAAGGATGCGGTTTTCCCTTTTACTTCCTCCAGCTTTCTTTGCTGCTCGAACATTTCTTGAAGACGCTTCCCTTGTTCTTCGATTCGTATCTGCAGATTTCTTTGAATCTGAAAAGACACGATTCGACATTATGGTACCTTACATGTCTGCCCTCACTCCCAAATGAGCGCTAAATTAGGTCATTTTTACAAAGTTAATATCCTATTTCTTCACACAAAGATGACTGATCCTACTTATTCTTTAAACCTACATCCATCTAAATTGGTACATCCAAGTCTTTGGAAAGGAAAAAGGACTGATAATGCAACTTGGAAAACATAAGAGTATCGAACTATTAGTAATGGAATCATGATTCAAAGAGACTAGCATGTGCTTGCTGCTTGAGAATCACGATATTGAGGGACAATAAGCTAACCAGACACAGATTAAAGCAGGAAAATTATATGGACTTTCGAGGCAATGATAAGCATTATAAACGTACCTCAAGTTGATCGTGTAGCTGCTTCTGTACTTCCATCTGCAGTCGGAGAGCTTCAGTTATGGCCACAGTTCTGCCATCAAAGTTAAATCTGAGACATTGACCTTTAATTGCAAAAGTAGAGAGAGAGAGAGAGAGAGAGACGCTTTCAAGTCGAGGGATGTCATATCGCTTGCAGTTTTTAACTTCTTTTCTGGAGTTCCTGTCAATGAAATGCATAACACAATCGATTATTCACATGCCAAATACGCCATTGCAATCAGATAACCACGATATTATTTAACACTCAAGAGTGTGTAGTTATTTTAGCAAGTGCCAAGTAATAAATGCGAATATCATAATCAAAGAAAGCACATAAAATGGAATAGAAGTGAAAATGATTGGCAAGATAAGAACAATCGATATCTACCTTCTGGTGATTCTGGCTTATATCTGGCAGTTCTGTATTTCTGAAATTCCACAGCATAGTAAATAGAAGATTTCCTTGCAGCACAAAAACCACAATCTCAAAAAAGAAAACATATTCTCATACCTGTAAATGGCTTTTCACATTATATATCGTCAGGCCTTCGACATTCATGATCTTCAAAACACCCTTTGGAGTAGCTCCTTGAATTCATTTTTTTTTGGTGGGGGGGGGGGGGGAATGAACCTGTTATATATCATTATCATATCATTAAATGAAAGTTAGTAAAAACCAGATGCTCACTTTCGCTGCCACCAAGCTTATTCACGGCATCCACAAAAGCTTCATGAAGTTCTGGCGTCCAGCGCATTCTTGTTTTGCTCGAGGTCGCAATTGGAGAACCTACTGCGGGACAATCATTTACATTTGGCACCAGAAGAGGTTGCAGCTGCTGAATTTGAGGCTGGCATGAAGATGCATTATGTGGCAGATCCAGCAGCTGTAGGTCATTATTAAAGTGAATTATTGTTTTGAAATATTACTTACGTACAGAAATTGGAGATGAATTCAAGATCATGAACACGAAACTGTAGCCACTTATAAGAACTCTTTTGCTACAAGCATTCCTAGGCATGGCATAA
Source organism: Monilaria moniliformis (assembly GCA_034509125.1). Lineage (NCBI taxonomy): Eukaryota > Viridiplantae > Streptophyta > Magnoliopsida > Caryophyllales > Aizoaceae > Monilaria > Monilaria moniliformis. Next base: position 3,539 of record JAYDZE010537272.1, read on the forward strand.
CATAAACAAGCATGTAGTGATTTTGCAATATAGCTTTACTAAAAAACAAAGGACATTCAGATGTACGGTGCATCCACCTTAATTAGGGTTCACTAATTTCCAGTTAGGGTTTAGTAATACCCAACTAGAGTTTATTAACCCTTACTTAGGGTTATAATTACAATTAGGATTTGATTAGGGCGGTGCCGCGTAGTGTGCCTAAAAAACAAATATACATATAATATCTGCTTTGAACATGAAAACCTTCCAACAATTTGTACTACAAAAATGTAGTTTTAGAATTTCAAGTGGTGTTACTTTCAGCAAGAATTATAAGTCCATAGCTCTAGATGAAAATCTCAAACACTAAGAGAAAAACTAATAAACGGTGAAAATAGAAGAAAAACAAGAACAGCAAAAATAAAGAAAAACGAGACTATTTTCAAGTTAACATCGGAGAGCATCAAACACTATTTATGCTAGGCAATGGTATAGAGAAACAAACCTTTGGCTCGGAGTCAGGAAGATTTCCGTGAACAAGAAGATCACTCCAGTTTGAATTGAGTGTCTCATCGTTAACTGTAATCAATTGCTCAGCCCATTCCTGCCAATTAGTTTTCTTAGCATTGTCTTCTGCCACCATCAGATCTGTAGATGTCTCGATCTGGCCTTCCTGGTTGGGGACTTTTAGGGGAGTATCGAGAAAGTTCTCGATCTCATTCCACGAAACATTATGGTTTCCGATGGCATAGCCATCTAACTGTGTGGATTGCATAACCGAGTAAGGATGTTGGTTTGCCATAAAAGAATCTCCATCTTTTGGCGACAACGCATACATTGTCGAACTTATTGATCCACTTGTATTGGGGGAGTAATGGATTCTAGTAGGGCATCCAGAATCAGAAGAAAAAACTTGAGGCGAATCTGGCAACTGGGGAAACTTTTCTTCTAAAGGAGAAGGAAGAACGTGCAAAGATTTGACCATAGTTCCAGAAACTTCCATGTTAGCTTACTGTGTTCCACCATATGACTTCTTAAACGATGCAGGGGCCATCCTCAACTTTCTCCATAAACAGGAAAGAACAGGAAGATACCTAAAATAGATAAACCTTGTCGATAATATAACAAAGAGCCAAAAGAAACCACAATTATCACTTCCAATACAAATCCTTCATGTACTTATTTGATTGACCCCCAATTTAAAACAAAAAATAAAAGGAATCGATTCTTCTTAGTGAGATATAAAACTTAGGTAGAACTCATTAGGTAACATAAGAAGGGGAGAGTCTCTATGTCTCTACATTATGTATCTATTCAATCAATCTACGAACACTTTCAACGCTATAAAACTAGCAATACCCGATTCAGTTAAGAACTCCAAGAACTTGGTAAGCTATTCAGACACGATTTAGAACTAAAACAAGTTGATAAAATGACAGTAAAACGGCTACAAAGTACCACCCTCGTTGAAAAATACAAGGAACTACTTTAACCATGACAGTCACCTATAACTACTCACCATCATCATCAATAAACCTTCGAAAATCAACCAACTACATCGCTTCGTAAATCCACGAGTGGACCTAAAACCATCAAATTTCATTACACCAATTTCGGGAAACTTTCGTATTGGGACCAATTTCTACAATAAATTCAACAATTTGGTAAAAAAATCTAGCTAATTTTCCCCTCGCAGCAATAAAGATTCCATCTTTGTGCAAATTGAAAACAATAAAAAGAAAAAGGAAAGGGGTTATTTAACTTGACAACTCCATTTCAAATTTTCAATGCAATTACTTCACAACAAGCATCTGTTAACACAACTGAAAGAAATTTACGTTCAATAGCATAAGAGGGTAACAAAGAAAACAGCAAATTTCTCACAATTATTGACAACCCAATTCAATTCAAGAAAATCAACAGCAGCAAATAGAATCAAACCGTGCAAAGAAACGATAAGGGGTACACGAAGATATAGAATTTAACGTGGGTTGACAAACGGAGCTTGAATTCAAGAAATATGAGAAACGAACCTTTTGGAATTTGAGAGGTGGGAGAATCGATGGAATATCGGCTGCTATGGCGGCTAACGTTAATGAATCGTCAATGAATAAGAGAATAAATGATTATATCATAATCCAACGTTAGAACTTGCAGATGTTGTTTTCGACTTGCTGACTTTCCAAAATGAAACAAGATGCACGACTACAATGATTGAGTCCAATAAATATGTTCTTTTTTCAAGAATAATACACTTACATACACATCATATTATTGCATTAATTAATTATTGATGATTGTTTGCGTGGGGTAACTCGGTGTTAATCTTGTCGTGATCTGGGCCGTTGATTTGCGGTGACTTGTTTGCTTCTGACTTTTGAATCACGGTTGGAAAGTGGAAACCGGGGAGCTGGTTAGATAATCATGGTTTAATCAGTGATTATTGATTAATTAGATGTCATTAGTGGAGCTAATTTATGTTGGAACATTGGGGAACTGCTGCACTTGTGGACCCCGCATGAATAATGAAAAAAAAGAAAAAGAAAAAAGAAAAAAGAAAAAGAATAGCTGCATTTATTGTGAATTATAATTACTCAAAAATTATGTCAGAAAATGCAAATACACTAAAAATACACTTAAATCAGATAAAATGGACAAGCATTTTCTGACATAATGTTAGTAATCCGTAAGGGAAATGACTATTAATCTATATTTAAAGTCTCAATGAAACAAAATTAAGATTTGAGTGGTCAAATGCAACAAAATGGATCTATGAGAACTCAATTAAAATAAAACCTAATAGATCAAAAATAGAAAAGAAAAAAAGAAAAAAAGATTTTTTCATTCCGATCATGTATCAATAACATCACAAAATCTCAAAATCTTCTAATTATCATCAAAATTTGGAGTAGTTCCCAATTTGGGATCAATTCAAAAAACCAACACCAAATCATAACAGGTTTTTCTGACTTCTCAATACTGATTCTATAGATCATGTTAGCTGTGCATCGCTTTGTACTTCATGTGCTTCCCGATACCTCAACAGAAAAGTCATCCAAAATGAGAATTCTCAAAGTTGTTGGAACTCAAAAGGATTACAAGCCTTCTAAATGAGCAGAATCAAGTGCTATCTTCGCGGCCTTATATCTCTGCAGACTTTACTTCCACAACGACACCGGAAAGCCTTGATGGGATGGCCTTCGTCCAAAAAATCAATCCCATAATCCTGCAAATTATATCATGCAAGGCAAGCATCAAACGATGGATGGAATCAATGGTTGAGAGATGGACCACATGGTAGTAACATGAGCTGTTACAGTTTAAGATTTGACTCCATATTAAGTAGAGCTCAAATCTACAAAATGATTCCAACAAATGAGGATTATGGTTTTTAAATTTACAAATACATATAACTACAGATTTCAAATCCATCATCCAAACACTTCAGTTGAATAAAACAAGTAACAAGAAAAATAAATGTGACAAAAAACTATTTTAATTACTCACCCAATTAAGCTCTTCAAGAGCATGCACTTTTCTTTTGGTGAAGAATGCAATCTGAATAAAGTAGAAAAGATAAAGAGCTTTTAAACTATTTCACTAGTACGAAATTCAGTTCTGAAATACACTACATGGTTTGGGAAAGAATAGAGTAGTTCATCTCCTTACGTGATAATAATGGCGATCAGGAGTTTCCACCTGGACTGGAATGTCAATCAAGTTTGCATCTGCACACCTACAAAGAAGGAAATAACATGTTTAAAGATGGAAGACCAGCATATGATACGAATATGGCGCCTTTCTAGTGGTTCAAGAAGAAGATAGAACAGCTTATAAGTTGAGAATTTAAATTAGTTTCATAACAAACAACAATAAATCTTCTCCAAATTTTGTGCAAGAACTACTTTTTTAAGCCTGAAATATACACTTTTCTTTTCCAAGAAAGGACCAAGGAAATCAAATTCTGTATAATCAAATTTCGTAATCATTATGTTTTATCATTTAGAAGACACCAACAGAAAAGCAAAAAAAACCTCATAGTTATTATCTACTTTCATAGCTGTCCTTCATAGATCCATGGTGATCCTAATGGATCAGTTCTGCTGCTGAGAATAATGGAAAGATATGATGGCAAATACAACTAGAGAAGCTCACCGGTGATTGATAAACCTAGCAACATTTCCACAGTTGGTTGCATCCAAGCAGAGAGCTTCTTCATCCTTCAGATTCTCTTCTGTGGACCAATCTGCATCAAGTAGCACTGGATATACATGTTTCTCTTTATTAGCAGCGCATCTACTGTTCCTCTCGTACAACTCCATGTTGGTCAAAATCTCTCCAACGTATTCACAAACAAATGCCCCTTGTGGCAACTCTTCAAGTGCTCGTATACCCCAGCCTTTGCCTTCACTTGTCATGAAGACCTAAAACTCAAAATTTAAAATAACCACACTTAAAACAAGAAAGAAAATCAACACCCAAAATGCAAAGATCTTCTAGGCCTTATATTTTAGAATATCAATATTGAGATGAGCATATAAAGCTTACTCTGATATAGGACAAAGTCTTCTCCAAAGAGACTAACCTGCAATTTCCTTGTTATACCTCGCTGAACAACTCTATTTCCACACTTCATATCACACCCACATTTTCTCCAACACTCTTTAATGAACTTCTTCGAGATGTGACCCTTGCACTTCCCAGGCAAGTCCGAATTTTTGGCCCTCTCTAATGGGCAGTCCTTACAGTAGACAGCATGGTTCATATCCAGTGATTCCACAGAGAAGCATTTCTGTAAAAAGTTTTGAGTCAGCAAGCCTTCTATGGTATAAGCATATTCGCCTCCAGTCAGACCAGCGCATGCACAAGGTATAGAGGATGACAGACAGTCTCCTTTACAATCTGAACAGCAGTCCTCATCCGCAATACGAGCTAAAGATATATGCACGTGTGCAGCTTCATAAGTGACATTATCATTGAAATAGACAAAATGAGGCAGATTCTCATTGCCAACTTCATCAACAAGAGAAATCTTCACTTTTTCAGTGCCTTTTGTTATGTCCTTAACAGTGCGGAATACCATCTTCTGCTCAGTTTTAAATACAACAATTGCCTCATCATACGAAGGACTGACTGAGCCTGAAATAGAAACATCCATGATTTATAGGAAACTTAATTCTATAAGAACAACAAATCAAGAAAAAGAAAACACTACAGATACCTGTGCAAGTATATGAAGAATGAGCTCCTTGTGGGGAGAGATCAATAGGCTTCCCTTTCCATGGCACTACCCCATTTCCATTATCACCTACATCAGGATCAAGCTCTTCTTTAGAAACAACGATCTTGCCTTTGTCTTTAGACAGCACCTTATCCTCACTATTTCCCCTATGCTGTTTCTTCAGCGGGGGTTCCACTTTTCTTTCAGAATTCTGCTCAACAGAGCATAACAATCAGAAAATACAACCAAAAAAGCAGATTCTTCGAAGTTGCAATGCAACATGAAAAATAAGGTGATGACAAAGTTTACAAGAAAAAAACTCAAAACCTCATCATCTTCATATTCAAAGATGGTATCAGCAAGCGTTTGGTAGTTATTTTCCTCAATAAGCTCCCATTTCTTGTCGTACAGCTTCAGAAGCCGTTTGAGTGCTGGTTTTGCTTTTTCTACACTTATTCCTAAACTCGTCATTGCATTTAAGGCTTTACGAGCCTTCTCCGATGTATCCATTGTTTCTCCCACGCCCTAATGATTTAGCACATTGCAATAAAATTATTCAGTACACTTTAAATTGGAAATTTCAGGAACAGAGACAAAAAAATTCAGTAGACAAGATTTTCAGCAATGAACGACAATGATGCGAAATAACGACAATTGAACTAAATTCCCTTTCATTTCGCACGGATTAACAACTGAACAAAGCGCCAACTACAACACATACACACAGACACACTGTATAATGCATGGTTTAACAGTGCATACAACATGAACATCTCAAATTCCAGGAAATCCCCAAACTAACGAAAATTAAAGAAAACTGCGATAAATAAAAACTAAATCGATCAGCCTACTTGAACTAAAACTTTTGATCAAGACCTCCACCAAGAATTTCAAACACAGAAAACACTTCGATCATTTATCGACAACACCGCCAAGGCGCCAAACATTGTAAAAGTGATGATAATCAAAATAAAAGTATAAATACCTTAAACGGTAAAACTCGGCGTTATAAGCGTATACCAGAAAGGGCAAACTTTTTTTTTTTCTTCCACTCTAGCAAGAAATCAAAGGCAAAACAACCTCTCTCCGGCCAAAATCAGAAATAACACAGTCACTCCATAGTAACAGAAAAGGAGAGAGGGAGAGAGAGAGTGGCGATGGCAATGCAGAGCGGAGATTCAATGAGAAATCCGGAAATGGCAGTGCAGAGCGGTTTAATGTTCCATTTTTTTGTGTCACATCTCATCCCTAAATTAATTATTTAATAATACTTAATTATAAAAATTGAATTTATTTTATTATAGTACATCATAATTAATATTTGTTTTTTAAAAAATTAGAATTTTACAAACTATAATAATCAATAATCAATATTTATCTAATAAAAATAATAAATTTTAAAAAAATAAATTTAAATTTGATGCAATAAACTCTTCATAATAAATACAAAATTCAACTAAAATATACAAAATTCAAATTTAAAAGAATTATTAAAAGTTATAAAAAAATAAATTATTGAATCTCATCCCATGCAGATCAAGAGTCTGCCGTTAATAAACACTATTGGACGTGGACCTTGTTCATATGATTGGCTAAGTGATTCGGTGTGTTTAACTACTGGTTTGGCTGTGAAGTGATGGTGATGACGTGCGCCTCGTTCATTGGTGAGAGTGAATGAGCATTAGTGTATATTATCCCTCCCGGTTCATATGAATCGCCAAAACTGGTAAATCCATCGAGGCGTGACAAGATCGAAATTTAGAATTAAAGTTGTTAAGGAAATTAGATGTACTAAGATGAAATTAGATGGTAGGAACCATCCTCATTTATAGGAACCATCCTCATTTATTAAATGCACTGTGTCAAATAATACGAGTCATTTTTAATGGGCCACAATTTATTTTTTTAAATAATCCTTCCGTCCACAATCAATAATTTTGATAGCGAATGTTACAAATTTTAATGCAAAAATAATAAATGTATTGGAGATAGAGAAAAAGTGAATACAGAAAGAGAAAATGTGGTTGTAAAATTGTAATATTATTAATGAAGAAAAAGTGATGGACCATATTGATATAAGTTGTAAATAAGTTAAAGTACTAAGGTAAGATATTATGAGAAAGTTATTAAAATTAGAATATGACTAATTTTGGTAGACAAACGAAAATGACAAAATAGGACTATTGGTTGTTAACGGAGGAGTATGTATTAAAAATGACTTGGGCTAATAGGGGAAAGACATACCTGGGATTTTCACCGATATTCTTTTCTTTTTAAATTGTAGATTTAAATTATTGATTAAATAAAATAATAAAAGGATATTTTGATAGAAGTGTTTATGATAAATATATTTTCATTTTTATAATTAGAATATTTTTTATTTAAGAAAGATGGTTAATTTAATTTTTGCATCTTCTTAATATAATAAACAATCATCACGTATTGCAATTTTTTAATTGGTAATACACTTCATTCTTAATCAGTAAATCAAGAATTCGAGTCACCTGGGACATGTGTCAGAGTTAGAAAAAAAACAACCATCACATTCCTATAGTATCTAGAAGAATCATTATTAATTTATTTATCTCTAAGTTCCATGGAAATAAAGTTAGGCCGGAAAAACACTCTCAAACTTTACCGCAATCGCACCATATTTTTCCCACACAAGTTTAAACTAAGAATCACAACTCAATCATGCGATGATCAATTCAATCATGACTAATCTCATTCCTCCCACGTTTCATTACCACCAAATCTATTTCAAGGACTCATCACACACTCGTCACAATGCACCTTCTTCAAAGCCATCGTCACAATTCACAAGGATTCCATACATATCACAAGACTTACTCATATGGGAAGAAGAGAGATGGTAATTAGTTACTTGATTTGTTATTACATTTTTCCATTTTATTTAAATTTGCAACATATTTCTTGCAGATTGGTGAGGCAGATGGCAAACTTTTTTCCGTTGCCCACAGCTAGGGCTCTCACCTCAGCAAAAATAATTGATGATCTTGGCATGATCTTTTCAGAGCAGCGGCCTCAACATCATGTAGCGTATCAAAACGAGAGGGGGGAAGAAAGGAATAAAAAATACAAACTGTCTAAATACCAACAAGCAAAACATATCTACTTCAAATTATGCAGATGATTGTTGACAGCCTGGCTCATGGCTTGATCTCCACCAACTCTAGTTTGGAGATTGAGGCCGACTTTCGAAACTCTGTTGGCACATTCGCCCGCCCAATCACTTCCGGGAGGTTCTCTAGATTTGGACAATTCTTGATTTCTAAATGATAGAGCCACTGCATTGCACCTTCTCCAACTTGCACATTTCTCAGATTCCACAACTCTTTGATGAAAAGGTAAATGAGCTTTGGAAAGCCATCGGGCAAGATCACCATTTGTTGACCAGTGTATGCATTCCGCAATTTGAGGTATTCTAGCTTGGGTAACTTCTCTAGTATTTGAGGCATGGGGTCTTCATCAAGACAGCTATTAACCAACGTCAATCTTGTAATATATCGAGGTAAGTTACTTGGTAACCTCGGAAGGAGTCCGTCCAATTTGAGTGTACAAATATTTTGTAGAATACCAAGCTCGTTCAAACAAGGCATGCTTCTGAAACGATACCCTCTTAAGATTAGGTGCTTAAGATCCTTCAAGTCAGCCAGTGACACAATGAGCTTGCTTACATCTGAGTTTCCATCTAATTCTACAATTCCCAACTTGTAGAGACCAGTCATCATTTCCAGGCACGAGAGCTCATATGTCCAATTATCAAATGTGATGTAGGTTAAGGTCTTCAGATTCTTGAGAGCGTCTATCTTCCAAGGCCTTCGGAATATCACATCAGACATGTAGAGGTGAAGAAGGCTACCGATTTCCCATATAATCTGTGGCACCTCTACCATAAAGTTTTGAGCTATATCAAGAACCTCAAGCTTTTTCAAGCACCCCAACGAATGTGGCAGCTCTTGTATGTAATTGTTTCTCAATCCCAAGTATCTTAATTCTATCAATGTGCCAATACTTTCTGGTACTATCTTGATGCCGAAATCTTCCAAGTCAAGAATCCTAAGTTCCAAAAAACTGTTCCAGTAAGATGGACTAGCTTCCAAGTAGCCACCTCCATGGAAGAAGAGAGAAACAAGACGTTTATTTCCAGGATCAGTGGTGTAATCAAACTTGTCTCTGCTGCAAATGATAACACGGTGACGAGAATTCTCAGAGGGTTGATCATTTCCGTTGTCCCTTAGGATCTCCAAGTCTATTTCCTCCTGAGCTTTTTTTCTGGATAGACTGTGTAGTATAGCATTGATGCGATAACTTTTTACATTATTGTATGCGTCTCTGTCCACGATTTCGATCATGGATTCCATACTTAACATTATTCCATATAATTCATGGCTTTCTGAGACTATTCCTCCTAGAACCCAAATCTGGTTCAACTTCTGTGTCCTAAAAGTTGTATTTTCTTTGAAGAAGGCCAAATACAAAAAGCATGACTTCAGTTCTTGATCCAATTTTTGATAACTCGGTTCTAGCTTGTCCACTATTGGACCCATATCAATTGATTCAAGAAGCTGTTCCCATTCAGTCCCTAACCGCCTCTTTTCTGCAAGCTCAGTTCCCACATATTTTATAGCTAATGGCAGACCATCACATTTTTTCAACAACTGTTTCCCTCTGCTCCGCAAGTGATTTGGGAAATTGAGCTCACTTATTGTTTTAAAAAGCAATCGCCAACTCTTAGCAGAATCCAAAGTTTTCATCTGATGAGTATAACCGACGAATACTTCTATATTCTGAGAGATACTTGTAAGCAACAATCTACTTCCGTTTTCTGCTTACACAAGAACGATACAAGAAAGAGAGTCAAGAACGATTAAAATAATTCACCTAATTACATATACTCGTATGAAATCAATTCTAAATTTTATAATATATTGTGACATTGTATGACAATAGTCTTGTCCACAAAAATTTCAAGTGAATCCTACTTCTTTTGGAAGAGCACACATTCTATCTTTGCTAGTGTGGATCTGATTTAATCAAAAAATGCCTCAAACCAAATCACAAGAAACGCAATCAGCATCTTATTTCTTATACCTTGTTAGTATGGATCTGATTTAATCCGAAACTCTATTATTGTTTAATTGTTAAGCTGTTTCTGGTATGGGCACGAAGCTGGAATTATATCTCTGTTTGCGCACCCAAAAGATGGGTGCGCGTCACTTATACTATAGATAATAGTTTATTTTGTTTATTATAGTAATTATTTAATTTTCTTTGTTCAATAAGATTAGGCATGCTAGATGCAATAGGATTAGTATTTTTCCTTATTATTAACCTCTTATTTAGTGTTATTGTTTTTTTATTTAGTGTATGCAATAGGATTAGGAAATTTCCCCGGCATAAATACAGTTGGAAGTATTTTCATGAATAAAAGAAATATATAGGCATTCCTGCTAAAGTGCTAATACTTGAGTGAAACTACTGCATTGAAATTTCAAGTGATGTTGATTAGCGTCGGTCAAACTTCTATCAAGAAGTCAAATAATTATCTTTGATGAATTGATTAATAGTTCTATTTATTCAAGAATGTTGAGATATAATTATAAATTAATAGTCAGTGTTTTAGGATTTGTACATATCAAAGTTATTACTAAATTACTTTACTTATTCTTTTGTTCTATCTTCATTCGATTCTTCAAAATTTCTCACCTCTGTTCCTAAATTTTGTTCTTTGGAGCTAATACATGCTAAAGTTGTAATTCTTGATACGAGGTCATATAATTCGTCTTCTATATATTTTTTAAAACAAGAAGATCGTCTTCATACTAATTGGACAAGAACTTAATAGTTCATTCTAAGTAGATGGCACAAGATTTATAACATGACTGAACTAGATAAGCAATAAGATGAACATACCTTCATGTGGAAAAGCCTTCAACATATATTCCAAGCACATTTCTTTGGGAAGGTCGGCAAGAACTATGAAATATCGCATTCCTTTTAGGTGTTTGTGAAGCTTCCGACGAAGGCTGGAGTTGCCTGGATGCTTCATTTTCTCCAACAAGGAATCTCTTTGGAGTGCGTCACTTTCTACAACCTGTTGTATTAGTTTGATAAGTACCTCTTTATGACTAAAGTCAGAAGAAACGCGTACCCAAGCACGGCGGTCGAATTGACCAATGACGTCCGCATGGCGGTATACTTGTCTAGCAAGAGTTTTTTTTCCAATACCAA
>JAYDZE010537283.1:0-14993 GCA_034509125.1 Monilaria moniliformis
TATATATATATATAAATATCTTATCTATAATAGTATCTAATCTACCAAACACTATATTTATTTTATCTTGATTTTTATCTTGTCTATCAAACAACAATAAAAAAATCTTTAACTTGATACTACAGTAAATTTTATCTTAAATTTTATCACGGTTTAACTATCCAGCTTTATCCTATCTAACCTACCAAACTAGCCCTTAGTACATTATGGTTTATCTTATGTAAACAATTAAAGATAAGGTTCCATATATGTCTATTTTTATGAGCACGCTCACATTTAGGCGACGGTATTCAACAATACCCTAAGAATTGTAATACCTGGTTCATAAAATTAAAAATAACGTAAAAACCCAAAGTTCAATACATCAAATTTTCGTTTAATTTCATGTTGATGAATAAAATAATAAATCGTGCATTGATTTGATGATCTTCATAATAATTTTTTTAGATATTATGATAAAAATATTATTACAAAAGGTACTACTATTTAAACAAAGTGTCAGTTGATACTTACAATCAATGGTTAATACATCAATCCTTGACAAAGAATTGTATATTTTTATCCATCAAAATTAAATTTATACGATACCTTCCATTTTTTTGGTGTAAATCGGTGGTGGTCCATCTCCATCTCCATCGATCCAAGTTAGGCATACTGCAAATGCTTCGCATATTCATTTCAATTTCATTAGTAGAAACCGGTTTATGACTTGCTAGTTACTACAACAACCATATCTGGTTTTGTTACTCCAAAAATTGAAAGAAAGAGGGAGGATGCTCAATATTTTTTTATTATAAAAATGCAAATTAAATAATGAGATCACTATATATAAGAAAACATTGGTTGCTCCACCGTCAAAGTGTCCAACATTTGGAGGGCTTTACGCCATCCCCGCGTTTTCAACCTCTGTCACGCATATTCTAACTCCATTTTCAAAAACTATATATTAAAATTAGGACCTTTTTTCTTCCTTACCTTTAATTAAGGGTATGGGGCCACTTTAATTTAATTATGTATGCCAAGTTTCCAACATAGCTTCATAGATTTGACTATTGATTTTGACTTTGAAATCGTTCCGAGTCGGTATTGTCATAGTGACTCAACCTTATGAAAGTTATATTTAATGAGACGCTTCTTAAATAACTAAATAATTATAAATGTAAAAGAAAAGTAAGATAATATAAATTATATATATATATAGTAGAATATTGATAGTCTTTGCTGGAATAGTTGAGTATTTGAAGTCTTTGTTCATACATACCAACGTATCTCACAATTTGTCCATTTTTGGATATTTAGTTGTTCATATTACAGTTTTGAGAAAACTACAATTCTAATACTTCTGGTAATATTTATAATTTTGCATAATCTTATTTTGTTTGTTTTACTATATTTATATATTTGAATTAAAAAAAAAGAAAAAAAAAGTCGATTTTATTTTTCTTTTTCAACTTTAAACTCCTTGAGTTCTGGTGAAGTATACATTTTTTAGCTTCTTTTGAAGTAGACTTGTTTAACAAGTTCTGAAGTTATTTCTGATCAGTTTTCATATAAGAGTCATGTGAATTATTGAATATATTATTTAGTTTGAATTAATCTTTGATGATCTGTAGAAAACAGATATATAAGAATAGTATATGAATGCATATTATGAAATCGCATTTAACTAAATATCTCGTTTTAATTATGAAAAATTTAATCATTTCAATACTTTTTTTCTTCAAATCTCAATGTCCACGCACGCCCATGTGTTTATGGCTCTCCTGGAAAACTGATATATATACATAGGTGCATTAGAATGAGAACATCTCATAACTGTATAATTAAAAATTAATATAGATTGCATGATTTTGAAATGGACGGACCTGATTTTATAGAACATGGCATCATTATTTTATGGTATTTATATCATTAAAGGGTATAAAAAACTCATAGAAATATTAATGGTTTGGTATTTTGGGTAGGCTGCAAAAATCAATGAATATTTCCTACTGTATCTACATGATATTATATACTGCGAAAAACTTCAAAATCATTATCATTATCATTATAAAAAATCATTCCAGAAACTGCATTTTTCTGTATTTTTCCCACTTCCTTATTATCCGACTAAAACCCTCCCTCGACATAGTTATCATTATTGACGTTTCGCTTTATCATTGTACATGTAAACGTGTATCGTTATACCCAATGATAAAAAGGTACATTATATCATCATAACGATCATAATATATCATTATGATCGTCAACAAAAAATATTATATTCCGAAATAGAACATATCACATTCAGTTATATATAATAGTATATCATTATGAGAAGGATGTATAAGCATTACAACTTCAAACGTATATCATTATGCGACAGTTATGATCATAAATGATATAAAATTGATACAGCAAATCAGTTACCGAAATTAAGGGGATGCGTATATCATTATGCGGCAGTTATAATCATAAATGATGTAAAATTGGTACAACAAATCAGTTATCGGAATTAGGAGGATTAACAAAATCTGGACGTTTGTTAATTATAGTTATACATATCACATTCAAAGTCATTAATATGTAATAGTATATTATCATGAGAACGACATATAAGCATTACAGCTTCAAACGTATATCATTATGCGGCAGTCATGATCATAAAGGATATAAAATTGATACGACAAATTAGTTACCGAAATTAGGGGGATTAACAAAATCTGGACGTGTGTTGATTATAGTCATGACCTTTCTAATATAAAGACTACTTTTCTACATGACATGTGTCATACATAACAGTCGTTGGATTATGAAAATTGACGACATAGATTAGTTCTTGTTCTGCAATAAGAATTGGTTCCTACATATATCTGATTTTATACTAACTTTTTTAGTATTAAATAAAACGAAGAAGGCGTGAAAACCGGCAATTTTAGAAGGAATATTTCCAAGGACAAAGTCAAAATCAATTTGCAATAAAGAAAAGCCAATGTATAGGGCGACTCGTTCAAATTTCAAAAGAATCCGTACAGTGTCTTCTCGAAGATATTGTCGTTAAAAAATACAACAAGGGACCGGTGATTCATTTTATATAATTTAGTTGAAAACAAATTAATTATTTGATTCACGGTTTGATACCAATACTAGTGAATTAATACTTATTTTATGCTACAAAAATAAAAATAGAATATCTTATCTTATACATTATTACTTGTGTAAATGGAAATGGCGCGGGTTTCAAATTTCAACGCTATATATACATGAATATGGTTAAGCATAAATGAAGATTAATAACGTTGATTGATTGGACGTCTTAGCATCAAATTTTCCACAATCAACAAGTACAAGGTGATGCTGCTTCGAGGACACTGTTGGTAAATTGTGGACAATATCATATATCATATATAACACAAATTGAGATTTAATTATTTACTTAGTCGTTATAATGTGACAACCTTATTAAGTCATGTTCGTAATTAGAGATTTTTTATTTAAAAAAAAAAACAAGGAAATAGATCATAACCAATTACAACTTTAATTGAATTCACTTCATGATGCCCAAAATACTATCGTAATATTGGAGTGCATGAGGACTCTAACCTTCGCAACCTTCCACCAACCAACCGGCTCTAATACATCAAAATAGGCATCTACCAAATCATTCCGATCTGATGGCTCTCTTTATCATTATTTTTAAAAGAAAAAAAGTAATTAAAGTAATAGAATGGGTTCGCATTTGACTAAATATGCCCCTTGATTAACAGAAATACGTACTGCTTAATATTCTATTAATGCACCAATACTACACATATTACCCTCTTAATTTTGTCTATGAAAGGAACTTAATTTAATATCATCAAATTGCCGAAAAAGATAAGATAAAACTCCATTGAGATATAGGCAATTTAAAATCCAGCACATGTTTAAGATTATCCAAATAAACCCTAAGAGTTGAATTATTATAGATTTGAAATTCATAACAGCCATGAAAAGTTTAATTTATAGAAGAAGAAGCCAAATATCTTCTGACCAACAAAGTATTGTTAGGAAGGAGGAATTGGCAGGCCCCACCACTTGTTCCGTTGGTATTGGAATTATACTGATTCATTGTCCAGTTTGCAAAATGTATATTACATTGTCTGAACTCTTAACACATTTTGCTAAATTTCAAAACATGTTAACAATATATAATAAACCAAATCAAAGGTGAGAGTCCAACACACATGTACATTTCACTGCAACTGCAACTGCAGCCTCCTTAGATCTTTTCTTGTCCTATTTTAATAGACCTACAACTCCAACTGTATAAGTATCATATGGTATGTTAAAGTGAGTAGTAATCCAATCCCCAAAGTTCCTGAACAAGGGAATCGCAAAAACGCGTGATTGCGTAATCCAAACAAGAAAGAGATTCAACAATCCCTTTCACTTTCATCAATAATTCCCACCATTCATTCCTCTCTCTCTAAATCTTTCCTTGTTGGGATCACCAATTTATTCTGCGGATCTGGAATTCAGTGCTGAGCTTCTACTAAATTTGGCATGGAGATGCCGAATTAAAGAGGTCATCATATTGGTTCAACTCAGATGGGGAAAACCGGTAGGGATTGGACACAGATCTACGCCATCTACGGCGTGGACGACTGGCAGACGCCGCTGTTCCTCCTCATCAACGCGGTGGGGTTCGCCGCCCTCTCCGTCGTCTTCCTCCTCTACTTCGAGCCTATCTGCCTGCTCCTCCAGCACCAGCACTTCCTCCCGGGCCCCGCCGCCGCCCGCTTCGCCGCCGGATTCACGGGCTCCGTCACGGCCCTCTCCGCCGTCTGCCTCCTCGTCGCCGCCGCCAACTTCTTGTACTCCGCCGTAGCCCTCCACTGGGAGATGTCGCAGCGCATCGTCTCCTCCGTCCCCGACTGGTCCTCCGTCAGGCACGCCCTCGACCTCGGCTGTGGCCGCGGCATCCTCCTCAACGCCGTCGCTCTCCAGCTCAAGAAGTCCGGATCCTCCGGCCGCGTCGTCGGTCTCAGCCCGGCCCGAACCGGCGCTCTCAGCCCGAACCACACGCTCCGGACCGCCGGCCTCGAGGGCGTCCAGGAATACGTCACTTGCAGGTATTGATTCAGACAATCAGAATTTCAACTGTTGCACTTGCACCACAAATTATTCTGTGCATCATTCATTTATTTGAATTTATAAATTATAGTATTTTATTTCAAAAATGAGATCTCAGAGAAATAAATGTGAAACATATGGGTGCAGACCGGGAGATCCTCGGACGCTGCCGTTCGGCGACAGCTACTTCGACGTGGTAGTGTCGGCGGCGTTCGTGCACACGGTGGGGAAGGAATTCGGGCAGAAGACGGCGGCGGCGGCAGCGGAGAGGATGAGGGTGCTGGGGGAGGTGGTTCGGGTGTTGAAGCCGGGGGGAGTGGGGGTGGTGTGGGACCTTGTGCATGCGGAGGAGTACGTACAGAGGCTGAGTGAGCTGAAGATGGAGGAGATAAGGGTCTCGGAGGGCGTCACGGCGTTTATGGCCACCAGCCACATCGTGTCCTTCCGTAAGCCACCTCAGCATTTTGTGGGCTCCGCTGAAGTTAGGCTTGATTGGAGATTCAACACCTCCTTTAGTCAATTCAATAAAATTATTACGATCAATTAATTAGGATACTAATATGTTAAATGAAAGGGGCTATTATACTTTTAGAATTATAGGTTTTTCTGGATTTTACAATTTCTCAACTTGTCTGGGGAAACGAAGTCGAACCAGATGAAATGAAAGAGAGGAGTTGCCGTATGTAGGCTTGTTACGAATTGTAAATTTGATCAAATGTTACTCCTTTCATAAAATAAAATGTTACTTTTATATCTTGGTGTGGACAGATTAAAGAAATGTGTTGGCATTGCGCGCTACACTAATTATTGTATTGATGTATATTACTTTGATTGAATTTGATTCCGAGCAATATTTAAACAACATTGAATCATATGTGTCGTGTTTATCTAGTTTATGTAATCTAATATACTAGAGAATGTTCACCTGAGTTAATTAATTGGACATTGTTCCAAGAGTTTTTAGTGGTTATTGGTATTAATCTATGGTTAATGATATAACAGTATCCCACTTTTTAGTGATTTTATCGAATTTATCCTAATTTTTATAATTCATCAATTCTATCTCAACATTTAGCCACTATATCATATGTACCCCAATCTTTAATAGTTATCAATTTTGTTCCAACTTTTCAATTTGTATCAATTTTATCAATTGTTTTTAGACAATTATTTCTAAAATAATAAAATTAAAGTGAAATACAAATATCCCCGTATTCAACTTATTTATTGGAGCAAAATAATAGATTATCACCCGATGCATTGTGTCACGACTCAACCGTTAGAATAAAATTCCGATGATAAAATTGATACAAGTTGAACTTTTTTGGATAAATTGATTAATTGAGAAGATTGTGATAGAATTCACACAATTGCTAAAAGTTGGAATAAAATTAATAAAATTTCAAAATATGAGATATAATTGATAAAATCAGTAAAGGTCACAATGAATTTGATCATTAACCCCTTAATCTATTATAAAAGTTTGTATTCTTACAAACTTTAATTTTAATATATATATTGATATTTTATTCATTATAAAATAGGATAAAACATACTACTATTATGTTTACTACAATTCTTGAAAAATTTTATATCTAATTTAAGAAAATATTTACTACATGTATAGGTACGTATTCGTACTATTTACAAAATTACGGAATTAACATATCATATCTGAATTGGTCACACTCTAATTTGGGATCACATTCTAAGTTTGTGCTTGGATTCTGGAGGGTATCTAGTGGGACATCTTTGTTTCATACTAGCTCCATTTTTCCCTCTAAAAATAAATGTCTTATTACCAGCATCGATAATTATAATAACTATTTTATCGGGAATATTTGAACGGTGCTACATATTCTCATTAAGGAGATTTAGGACCATATTTTCCGTTCTTTCCTCTCTTAATTAAAAGCTTAAAACATTATAACACAATTTTTTTAGTATAATTTAATTTTATTCTATTAAAGATGAATCTGTGTGTATCGATTAATGATATCATCATTGGATATTTAAGTGTATTAATGAAGATACAAATAAAAAATTAGAAGGAAATGTAATAGCCAAGATGATGTTTAGCATTTTAAGGCAAGAAATTTAATTTATCTTCGGATATCTTTTTTGACTTTATTCTTTTTTATTTTTGTGAACGCCTGTATTCTTGATCTTTAATCATATTATTCAATAACTTATTCTTAAAATATATAAAGCTTAAAGAATAGTAAAAAAATAATACTAACAAACTCAAAATTAATTTAGCCTTTGTGCAGTTTTGATTGAAATAAATTTGACGCAATATTAGATTCAGCATTAGATAGATATCTCCAAAAATTAAGGTAACTTTTAAGGTTGCGTTCACTTTAGTTATAAGGAAGGATGATAAATAAAAAAATTCTCACTCTTTAATTTTCTCATTTCTTTCCACTTATTTGTAAGAAATAATTTTAGTCTTTCTTATTCCTCGTTTCACTTCAATGTAAAATAATACTATCATGATATATTGATGTGATAATATAACCCTTCATTGAAGTGAAAAGGAAAAATAAGTTGGTGAAATTGCTTTTTTTAAACAGTAAAACTGTCTTCTTTGTTACTGCAAATCTTTGGATACAATTTCCAGGAGCCATCCTCCATAACTCTCTGTCAAAAGTTCCTCACTACATATGTTAATCGCATGCTATGCTAGTTTATGGGCAACTCGATTTGTCGTTCTATACATGTGATATATTCCTATAAGGATATTCCGACGTGCTGCATTCACTAATTCCACCACTTCCTCCGGTAGCAACTCATCCCTATCGGCCTCCTCCCCCATCGTTGTTGCAAGTAAGATTGAGTCTGCATAAATTTTGATAGGCATAAGTTGTTGTTGGATTGTAACCTTAATGCTCGCTGCTACTGCCTAGATCTATGCTATTATTGCATTGGTTCTCGGCATTGTGCAGAGTGAGACCGCTACTTTTACCTGGCCATTCCAGTCATGAATCACCACTCCTACCCCAAACACTTGAGCTTGTGGGTTGAAAAGAGCATCCACATCCACCCTATATCGATCCTTCCGCGGCTTTCTCTACATTCTCTCCCCGCACAACGAGTCTATCTTATTCCTTCCCTCCTCCATACCTCTTGCGCTTTTATACTCCTCCCACATGACGATGCACTTCTCCTCCGTTGGTGTAGGCTAGTTTCCTTTCTCTCCATGGGTTATTCCGTAGCAGAATCGCCACATGTGCCATAACATAAACGTCCATACTTCATACCCTTCTATTCCATGATTATGCCTCACCACGTCTTTCAGTAAATATTTCATAATGTTGCATTTTGCACAAGGTATCTTATTTTTAAACCATCCATTTTTGGTGGCTTACTAGAAACGAAATTTATAAATACTCCACACCTTCAAGAATATCATGACTATATGCTCAATTTTCCAATATTTTCACGTACATCTTCTTTCTACCTGTAATATCCATGTCACTAATCTATCACAGAATTAACGAATAAAGTCAATCATCAAAAAATTAATCTGCATTCAAGTATATAAAATATAAGATTCATACTTACATCTAAACTACAATTAATAAAGAAACCAAAATAACGCTATATGCCATTAATGTATACAAAAGCTATATTTTCTTAATATGCATAACAAATAAATTACTAGAAGTAAAAGAGAGAAATCAAAACTCACTCTTGGAGCTACAACTTCACTCTAAACTTTACGCCCACAATCATAGCTTACGCCTTATAACCGATCCATGTTCTTCAATGGTGCCTCAAGATGATGTTATTGAGGTGGTGAAAGGAAGGAAACAGAAAATCTCATGTGTGTGTGTATGCGTGCTATGTTTTTGAAGAGAGAGAGAGAGAAAGAGTGAGTTGATAGGTTATAAGTTAGATATCATTACACTTTTGCGAGTACAACGTGCTCCCTAATTGGCGAGCACCGGGAAGTGCTCTCTTTCCCACCTCAATTCCGTACTTTTGGCGGGAATTTTTCTTCCAAAACACGTTGTGAGCACCTTAAGAAGCTCACCATTTTTTTCTCAATTGCAAAATTTTAGTGGAATTTTCCCAACCAAACCAGCTCGCGAGCATATGCCTGTACTCGCATTTAGCGAGCACACGTGTGCTCGCACAAACAGTGTATGATTGAACTTGGTCAGTACAGTCGTGCTCGGAACGCTTGCGACCACGAGTGCTCGCTAGGGTACTCGGTATATTGAATTGGCGAGCACATATGCTCACGAGTGCTCGCTGAACTGTTCTCACTTAACCCTATTTTTTTTAATGTACTCCCCCATCCCTTAAAACATTGCTAATTTCTTTCAAGCACAAGTTTTTAAAAATGTTAGATAAATGTGTGTATGAGTGGAAAAAAGAGCTCACATTTATTGTAGGGGTATAATATTTAATTTTAAATATTGGGTATGAGCCATATCTAAATTTATGTAAATAAGTTAATGTAGTGAGAAGAAAATATAAAAGGATGTGATGTGGATTGCCGAAAATGGAATGGACAATATTTTAAGGGATAGACGAAAATACCAAAATGAACAATATTTTAAAAAATGGAGTAAGTATAATATCTATCATATTAGCTAAGTGTTATCATAGTAGTACTTGTTAACATTATCGGACCGAATGTGATATCTAGTATATGCCTAAATTTATTTTGAAAGGGCTTAATGTGTGTTTTTGAAGAAATCAACGCCACAAAAAATTTGTAATCTCTTGTTTTTTTGTTAGATTTTTTTTTCCAAATATTATCTTGTTTGTTTCTAAAAACATAGTAAATTAATAAGACAACAT
The DNA here is from genome assembly GCA_034509125.1 of Monilaria moniliformis. NCBI lineage: Eukaryota > Viridiplantae > Streptophyta > Magnoliopsida > Caryophyllales > Aizoaceae > Monilaria > Monilaria moniliformis. The sequence goes on from JAYDZE010537283.1 coordinate 9,907, forward strand.
TTGAGTCTTTTATTTGTATCACTATGTTAAAAGATAAGTAATATTCTTTTTCTCCCTAAGTGGCTTGTTATTTTTAGGTATGTAGGTTAATAAAATTGTGTTTGTTGTTAAAATGGTAGGCCACTAATTTTGAGTAATTTTTTGTGTGTAATTTTTTTTTTCTTTTTTGGTAATAGACCACATATAACGGCATTACTCAAAATAGTATATATGTCACTTATAATGGGACATAGATATACTACATTAATAGTATTAAAAAAAATACATTCTTTTCGAGGGCGTTTTGTTTTGGTGGATGTGATAAGATAAGATCGATATGATATATTATGATTGAATTATTTAAATTATTTAGTTGTGTTTGGATTGATTGATTGTAGTGTAGGATAAATTGAAGAATTATGACTAAAATGCAAAAAATAAATTATGATTTTTTTCTATAATCATGCAAAAATGTATAAATTGAGGACAAACAAAATTAATAATAATTTTTGCGAGAGTATTTTCAAAAATTTATGAAATAGATTTGATGGCGATTAAATAATCACCCTAACTTTGGGGGTGATAAAATAATAATCCAATAGAGTTATCAAATGCGGACTGAATTATCTATCATAAATTCAAAAAAATACAAAATAAACATTTAATTAAATTAAATTATTTTATTAATTATACATTATCATTCAAATAAAACACGAAATAATATCCGGAGTTCGATTCAAAATATTATGACAACAGTCAATAGAATTTCGATATCAGTGTCTAAACACTATACCTAATTGATTCACAAGATTTTAGTTATGTATAACTTAGACTATTCATTTTTGTTACTTTTCTTTTTGTATATATTAAAATGTGCAGCAACTATTTCAACGGGAAAAATTAATTTTGGACCCATACGCAATAAATTTCTTGGTTTTTTTAAGAAAACAAAATAAGATGTTGAAGTACATGTCTCCCAAAAGTCATTATCTGGTCACAGTCGTGTATCTATCTATTGATAATATAGTGGTACAGTTTGAGAAAGACAATTCAGTTTTATGCCATTAAAGATTTTGAATTAATTGAACATTCACCAACTTTTCAGCAGCATACCGGAATTTCGGAGTGCCTTAAATCATGTTACTGTTTATATTTTTATTTACTTAGAACAAAAGACAATGAGGGATATTTGGTTTAATGAATGGGATAAATAGATTGATAGGATAGAGTAAGATTGGATTATTTGCATTATTTAGTATTATTTTTGGATTGATTGATCATTGTGTAGGATAAATCGAATGACTATGACTAAATGCAAAAAACAAAAAATAGATTTTTTTTTATAATTATGCAAAAATGTATAAATCTTATGAGGGTATTTTGAGAATTTGGTATTAGATGGAGGATGGTTAAACAATCAAGTCACATTTGAGGGGATAAAATAATCATTCAATTGGGTGATCAAATGCTGGCCAAATTCCATATTACGGGCTTAAATATGCAAACCAAACATTTAATTAAATTGAATTATTTTATCAGTCATATCTTATCATTTACACCTAACCTCCCGATATGATTCTTTATATTTTGGCTCGAAGAAATTAAGATTGAACATATTCTTGAATTACATGTTTGTTGAAATAGAAATGAGTTTGTAATTTCAGATAGTACTTTCGCCATACAATTTCAAATAAATAAAAAAACGTTATATTCTTCTCTCACGAGATTCTTAAATCTAAATTTGTAATTTATGCCTACATGAAACGATAATATTTATTTAAATATGAAAAGTGTGAACAAGTTGGAAGAATCCTACTGGCAAATGTAGCCTGCCTTTTGACAAGTTGAATGCTCGGATGTTGATATTTTGGATTGTATTCACTTGGAAGTTGGCATGGTAAGCACATTAATTAGGTCGTAATTGTAAGTTAAATTTAATCTTGATAGTATATTTAAAAACTCTTATCATGAACCAATAAATCTTAATCAAAATCCTAATCTCTCCTAAATGAATTGTTGCGGAATTTTCGCACCCAAACTTTTCTCTTCTGGTTTTTGGTTAGACACTTGTAATATTATGCAAAGAATTGAAGTTATGTTACAAGTAGTGATAATAACACGTAAATAATCGAGTTTAAGTTAAATTCTATTTTTAAATTATAAAAAGATTCTACGTGTCAATTGTTATACTTTAGATTGATTTTGATTTTGCGATTGAAATATGATAAAAATTATTTAAAATCTAAAATTCCCTAATTAAAATTATGATAATATTTATCTTAATCTAATATATTTACATGTAATTAAATTTATAACTTGTACGTGCATGACACATATCATTCAACTAGTCTCATTACAATTATACGTATAATAGACCACGAATGTCGAACTGGGGATTATAAAGAGGTTCCCTCCTTTTGTAATTATTTTTTCCTGTTCTAGCTTTTACACGCTACTTTTAAACATGAAATTTGAAAAGATGCTCAATTATTATCATTGTCAACTCCATTTATATGCTTTGGCGCTGTATTGATGAAAGAAGAGAGTAGTATTAGTAAAATTTCAAACTTTTGTCCTCACCTAATTAAAGTGTAACTACCATGATTAAGCATTAATTAAGAGTTAGGACTCTTCACATTAGTGCACTTATTGTTGGGATAGGAAAAAAGGCCTAAAAGTAGCTTTACCAAACAAATACACTATTTCTTAGCGTCGGTAGCTTTCTTTTTTTTATTATTATTATTATTTGTGCGTTATTTTATTGAAATTAATTAAGTGATGATTATATGTGTTTAATAGATCTATAGATAGCATCTAGCCAATTTGATAAATTGTCCTAGGATAATCAAACATACTAATAATTAATGAGGTTCAAAATCATAGTGGATGTGTTTATAAAAGCAAAAAATTGCAGCTAAAGGGACTTTAGTTCAAAAGTAAAGAAGAAAAGATCAAATATGATTTCCTCATGTGATTAAACTACTTTATCTTATTTATATAATTTCTTATTTGGTGTTTAGTGTCTTAAAGGCAGCAAATTAAAGATGAAAATATTGTTTACTCCATTGGGACCAACCATGAACACAAGATGTTTCAACAGGGCATAATTAGAATTCATAGGAAAATGGTTGCTTAATTCGAAATTCTAGCCATTTTCATTCTCAGAGATGTTCAGTTTCTTGCATCATTAATTTCAGAAAAGAATTAAAAGCTTAGTTCTGTTGAATCACTCACAAATGAGGTTTGTAAATACCTAATCCCAACATTCTAAATATCTAATCTTCCGGTTCCGAGTAACCTTCGTCACATTATCTATATCGTATGATTTGAACCGTTAATATAATTTTAAAATCTATTTTTTGAATGATCACTTCATTTCACATCTGAATCGAATTGACCGTACTCACCACTATAAATATCCCATTACTGTTGGAATCATAAATTGATGATTCACATATTCAAACATATTGAATATGTATGATAATGAAAGCGTAAGCGTATTTGTGTTTATATTGTCAATGAATCTAAAGTATGGTTGATCGTCATCCAAGTGATACGTATGAAATTGTAGAGAAAAAATTATGATTCTCATTTTGGTATGTTCAGTTTATAGAAATGGGATACTATCAACGTATTTTTATATGTTCACTTGAGCACCATAATCCCTTATTTGGAGAACAAACTCCTAACTAAATTATAACTTCAATTTACTACATAACAAGATATAAGTTATTCAAAATGGTATTTGTACAGTAACTCCTATACATATTATAGATGATCGTTTAACCCCCTTATTTATTTTAACTTAGTAGATCACTTAATTAGGTCGAGGCGATCGATAATCATAAATATATATACAACTGTTAGACGATTATGTTGGACGATATTATAATGTTCCAACAATCTCTCACTTAGGCCGACATAAAATATTCAAATGATTGTAAATTACTGAAGTTGCGTGCTTACTGTCTATATCAATAATCTCAACCAATCTGGTATACTAAACATATTAATACAGCACCAAAGAAGTTTAAGTCATAATACGTATACATGACCAAACTCATTATTGATCACATATATCAACACATCTAGCAACACAAATTTAATTATAGGTGTGCCAGATGAAAATTACATGTTATGCGATCTTGCGCATGCTTATTTCCAACTGGACCTCTAAAGCTTTAGTGAGATCAGAAATACCAAAATGGAATTTACAGTAACCGAAATCAAATGTTCATGAGATAGATAAACATCAACTCCCACTAAACTGAAGTATCACAGGGTCAAACACCCATTTGAAAAAAAAAATCATGCTTATGAAACATTGATGATAGCAATCCTCTAGTGAAAGAATCTACCAGCATAGAAGTTGAACTCAAATGTCTAATAGAAAATTGTTCTCTAAATTATACCCTTAACAACAAGGAACTTTATGTTTATATGTTTAGACTTTGAAAAGATCTTGTTGTTATTGGAGTACATGACTGCACTTGTTGTCATAATATAATTTACGTGGTCTTTCAATATTGTTCACAGTTTGCAGTTCTTTAATAAACATATGTAGTCTTACTCCTTATTGTGATGCCTCAAAAAATAAGTTATAAATTATGCTTTCATATTGGGATGGCTATAAGTAGAGGTGAGCAAAATACCCGAAATACGAAGATACGAACCGAACCAAATCGAAATTTAAAATTTGGTTCAGTTTTTTTCGAATTTCGGTTCGGTTTGGTTTTGATTTTTCGTAAATTTCGATTTTTCGGTTCGGTTCGGTTCGGATATACTATAAACCGAAAAAACCAAAAAACCGAATTTATATTTAATATTATATATATATATATATATTAATAATATAATAATAATTAAATATATGTATATATATTTATTGGATCGCATTATAATCAAAGCTAGTCTTATATGCATAACTAAGACTTAATATCAACCATTAGATTAAGATATGAACGGACGAGATTATTCTCTCTATGATATCATTACTTTGCTTATATAATGTCATTGTGTAAGGTTAAAATCGTAAAAATAAAATCCCACGTTTCCACGATTTTAGGAAATATCCCGAAAATTATGGGATCTCGAATTATATCATTATC
>JAYDZE010537294.1:0-14992 GCA_034509125.1 Monilaria moniliformis
ATAATTTCTCTTATAGTAATAAATCGATCTACTTACTTACATTCGTTTTTTACTTCGATTTCAAATTTGAATTAAATCAAAAAAAAAAAAACAGGAAAACCGCCAAACCGAACCGGAACCGCCGAAAATCGCCAAAAAACCGGCGGTTTGGAACCGGAACCGGAACCGACGGTTTCCGGTTCCAAACCGAAACCGGCTAATCCCCTGGCGGTTCGGTTACGGTTCCGGATGCCTCGGAACCGGAGCCGGCGGTTCCAAACCGGAACCGACGGTTTCGGAACCGTGGGCATCCCTAGTGGCAGAGGCGAAGGGACAATGGGGCTAGTCCTAGTCCCCCCTCAAATTTTTAAGGGACACTTAAATAAAATTTAAAAATAAAAAATAAATACATTGGCTATTGAATATGGATACATCGTAGCAGCCCATATCACTTAACAATCAACATTTATATTCTCGTTTTCTTTCTTTATAGGTTTAAAATAGTTTTCAAATAGCTTGTTCCCTTATTCTCTTCTTCTGCTAGCAAAGATTTTTGTTAATTTTCTTTGCTTTTTATATCAATATAAAAATATTTCGTAAGCTTTCTATTCATTATTAAAAATTAAAAACAGCGAAAATTTATATTCTATTAAAAAAGTTATTTATTTTTAATTTAATGTTAAATTTCTTTTTAAATTTATACAATTATGATTTGTTTTGGATCGTGAGCCATGATTCCACATAATGGTAGTTCTTCATCCATCTCTGCAACTTCATTTTAACTTCCTAGTCCTACAACTAAGAATGCCCTTATGGATTATTATTATTATTATTATTTGATCGATCTGATTTCCACCGTAAGATAGTAAATAACAGGAATTTAGAGTATGCTCAGGGATTTACGTGTTCGATCGGGTGTGATCTACGTCCACGGCTCAAAGTGCGAGTATTTTGTATTGATGGCTGATCATCCGAGTATACTATTACAGAGAGTATGAATTCATCCCGATTCTCAGCTAATCTAGGCCCTATTTATACTATTACATCAGAGTCAACGGTTACAGAAGTAGTGGCCGACACTGTAGGGCTGTTGTCGATAGGACGTGGGTAGTTGTCCAGGACGTGGGCGGTTGTCCAGGACGTGGGCGGTTGTCCAGGACGTGGGCGGTTGTCGATGGGACGTGGGTAGTTGCTGGAGTCGCGACTGAGACTATCCGAGTAGTGGGTTACTGCGGCCGAGCTTCTACCCTTAGTCCGGACTGAAGTACTGCCGAGGTGAACATAGTGTCGATCTGTATTGATCTGCCTTGTCTGGGCCGATCTGCGATGTAGCTCCTTGCCGAGCTGCAAGTATGAGTTCGGTCATCCTTTGGGCTGGACTGAGGTGGGCTTTAGGGCCGAACCGACTACTATTGGGCTTGTCTTGTATTGGGCCGAAGGCCTATATCCTACCAAAGTATGTACGCGATTATTAAGAATATCTTTAAATAGATCATATATATTTATGTAAAACTATCAAAATAGTTATTTATAGATGTGCTTTGAGTAAATTGTTCTTAAAAATTTATTAAGTCCATTACCTTTTACTTACAAAACCACCTATGAGTCACAAACATAACTATCTCTCATGGGCCTAACTTTTCAGGCTAAAGCTAAAAAATTTCAATATTTATCATATAAATGTTATATATTTAGATAGAATTCAAAATTGATAAGAAAAATAACTTCAAAATTTTGGTGTGAAATAATGCAGCAAATAAAGGACTATTTCTAATGGGTTTTTGAGCACAAATTAATTCCAAAACGGGCCATATTTGTCAATCGTTGTTCACCGACACGACACCGTTTCACAAGGCTGATGTAAGTGTTCTCAAAATTTCTAGTTCAAAATTTCTCTCTCATCTGATCTCTTCTGCACAAGACTCATCTAAAATGAGGACTCTCAGGCGTTATTCTCAAAATCCAGCAGCTCTCTCCAAGCTCCACGTTTCCATGCAACACCTTTTCTAGATGAAGGTGATTTCTTTTTCAATTTTTATTTTTTGTTATGGGGGCGGCGTGGATGGTTGTGGTGGTGCATAACGGAGCTCTATTGCATGTTACGATTGTGGCGTATCTTCGTGATTTCAGTTTTTGATCGTATGAAAAATCGTTGCTTTTCCTTGATAGTTCGTTTTTCTTTTTTCAGCGTTTTATGAAAAATTAGAACTCTGATCACGGTGATGTAATTATGTAGGTCGTGTAGTTCTTCTGGATCTCAATTAAAAAAAATTAAATTGATTAGTTGATTTTCAATTAATTTGGTTATTGAAATTTGGCTGTAATGGGATTGATTCTCTTCGTGATTATGCGGAGTAATACTTGAGATGAAAATGGAGGAATTTTAATACGATGGATTGAACGGTGTTGTTAGCTGTGTATTTTCACAATTTCGTGGCATTTTCTTTTGAATAGTTAATCCTGCTTGACTAGTTGAGATTGTTTACATTATTGAGTGTCCAGATCTCCTTTAATTAGTTGAATGATTGATTGATTGCTAATTGCGTTGTCTGGACAAAGTCTTGTTCAAGAAAATGTACTTGAGTTCACTCAGGGAAGAGGGGTTTCCTCTATCCTTTGATCTTTTCTAAAGCAGTGTGATTTGCAATTGTTGTGTATTTGAGACAGTTCTAAATATGACCGGAAGGCGAGTTGAATTCATGGTTTTCAAGGATTAGCTAGTCTGGTATAGTGTGATGCACAAGGAGAAAGGGGGGGTTCATGTGAAGGACCCCATGGATTTTGGATGGGACATGCTAGTTGAATGTAGGAGATAGGAACTTCATGCATTTGATGAATGTTGCAATCCCCTGAATTTGTGAACTTGTAAACCCTCTCTTGTTTAGAAGATTCAAGAATTTAGAAGCAAGTCCCTAAATCATTCGAGGTCTCTACTCTAGAAAGATTAGAGATAACTTAGAAAATGAGAAATAGGAAGAGCCTGAGTATCAATGGGATCCTTCTTCAGGTGAATTAGGTTTACCATTTATGTGAGTATCTTTTAATGCAAGGACTTTGAAAGAACTCCATTTTCACCCTCATTTATCTTTTGCGGCTTAATAATTAGTCAGGAATGGCCTCATTTATGTGTGTTTCTTCTTATGGTTTTTTTTTCAGAGATGTGAATCATATATGTCATAAGGTGCTATCAATATTTAAACACAGTTAATATATCTTCCATCAACTATACAAGCTATGCCATTTACTTTTTCATGTAGTGCAGGTTATAGTTGTGTTAAATATAGGAGAAACTGCATAATAGTGTATGTAAAGACATTGATAGAAGTTCTCTTTTTTCGATAAATCTAGTACTGTACTAATATCCAATTGATATTTGTAGCTAACCATCTCGCCCTCTGCTGTTCTGATTCAGGTTCGATCTTTTAGCAAGTACCAGAACATGAAAGACTCAACGAGTCTTTTCTGCTATAAGGCTCAAACACCATAGCTTTGTCAAGTTTTCTGGAATCCATCATGTGGAAATCTATATCACATTCCATTCGAGGGTTTAGCCAAAAGAAAAACATTGCTGAGCTAGCCAGGGGTTGCCATGAAATATCAGATGATGAGATATCTTCAAATGCTAGCACTGACGAAGGGCTGGAATGCCCAATATGTTGGGAATCATTCAATATTGTCGAGAATGTGCCTTATGTTTTATGGTGCGGCCACAGCCTCTGCAAGAATTGCATCCTGGGGCTTCGTGTGGCTACTCTGAAATTTTCCGCGCATCAGATCCAGATTCCCTTTTTTGTTTCCTGTCCTTGGTGTAATTTGCTGACATTTCGTTTCCTTTACAAGGGTAATCTTAGATTTCCTAGCAAGAACTTCTTCATACTGTGGATGGTGGAGAGCAGAAATGGTGAGAGGGTGAAGGCACTTTCATCCATCTGCAGAGATCGCCAACAAATATGGTCCCAACGGTGCCCTTCAGCTACCGGAAATAGCTCTTCTGACACCACCAACAGGAGGGTGCATCGTCTTGGTCATCCAAGCTACATAAATAACCATAGCCGCTACAGTGATAGATTCACTTCTGAAAGGCTCCAGATGTCTTTCCACAAATCTCTCGACTTCTTCATTAGAGTTATGGCCAAGTTTCCACTGGTTATCCTACTCATGATCGTCACGTTTGCATTACCTGCGAGTGCTGCTATCCTAATGCTCTACTTGGCAATAACAATTCTCTTCGCGGTTCCAGCCTTCTTGGTGCTGTATTTTGCATATCCCGTGCTGGATTGGCTGGGACGAGAGATGAGAACTTAGAATCATATTCTTCTATTGAATTGCTCTCCTTGTTTTAGTCCTTGATAGACTGGAATCCGGTTGTAGGGCAAGATATGTTGTACATGGAACTAAAACTTTTTCCTTGATGATGAAAGTGTTGATTAGTCTATAAATGTTTATGGTTTGAGTCTCAACTTATGTTGTGCTACCAAATGCCGATTTTGATTTTCGAGTTTTGAGTATTTCTGAGTATTACTATATTTTTCGGAGTTTTTTTAACTGCAAAGAGAATCCAAGTATGATGATGCAATATCTAAAGTTCCATTTTTTGGGCACATTTGATCCGTTGCAAACTACGAACACAAAGGAATCTTTTTATGTTAGAAAACCACACAAATTTACAATTTTCAAAGTCAATCTTGATGAAACTCAAAAGCACAAACAAGTTGCTGGAATTTTTCCTGTTGCTCTGATTTTATTGGCCTTCTCCTTCACCTTGAGCTCCTCATTCCGGCGATTCTCCTCTGCCTGTGATCGGGCTCCGCTGGCGATCCCTGCTATTCTTGCTATCTCACTGTTGTATTTCTTGATGGCTTTTGCTTTTCCCTTGTCTAATTCAGCCTGCTAAATTTGTTATCTTGATTGTGAGCTATGAAATCATCTTTACTCAGTATAATGTTCAGATTCAAGTGGAGAAATGAAAAAAACCTCTATGCTTTCTATCTTGTGTTTGGCCTTCTTCTTCTTCGTCTCCCAGTTATCAATCGTGGCCCTCAGCTTCTGATACCTGCAAAGTTTCTTGTGTTATTTTGGGAGCTCAGAGAAAGGTATAAACTCTCTCTCTCTCTCATATGCGCATAAGTCATACCGTTCTCTAATACTTGCCATCTCTTCTTTCTCCCATGCAGCTGCTGCAGAGTCTGCAGGTCCAGGTTTTCTCGAAATTAGTGGCTGAGGTGGAGGTGACTTTAGTGGTTTTCTGCTATCAGCCATACTTAACTGCTTATCTGCAAAAGTTGGAGGCCTTCTCAACGATGGAGCTCGCTCAGGATCCTTCTGCAGTGGTAACTTTTCACCTTTGTTGTTGCTAATTTCATCAAGATCAGGAAAGCTTATTTTCTTGGTTGGTTCCTTCTCGGGCAACCTATTACTCATCGAACCCTCATCCTTAAAACTTGTCCTTGGAGTTCCATCTAATGTCACAACAAACGATCCATCACTATCAGAGGTGAAAACAATAAAGCAATGAAAAAATTGAAACATATTAAGATTTTCACCCAAGGACTTGAGTGCACTTTTGAGCGGTTCAGGCTTGTCTTCTCTCTCATCAACTCTGCTCTTTGTCTTGCTCAAAGAGTTTTTATGGCCATAATCTCTCTCCTTTTTGTCCCACAAGCTCGATTTTTCGAGAGATTGGATAGCATAAGCTGCTGCTGCAACAGCAGTAGGGTAGTCTGAGCTGCTGAAATCATACTCCCAACTCATTTGTCTGGATATCTGTTTCTTGATCCTCCCTTGGCTTCTCTTCTTCTCTGCAACACACGGAAACTTCCCATTATTATGTTTCAAACAATAAAAGGCCTAAATCATCATATCATATGATCATGCATATATACCTCTGAAAGATTGTGTTTTTTGAGGTGGGATTTTCCTGTCTGTTGTGCTGCTGGTTTTATCCTCTTTACTACCTTCAAATCTCGATCTGGGAAAAAGTCATGCAAATGTAAGGAAATATGAATTTTGTTGTAGGTGGGGAGATTTCAACATCTTTACCTTGTTTTCTTAATCAAGCTTTCCATTCTTGTGAAGAAGGGCTGCTCCACAATCTTCGTCGTGACGAATTGTGATGGTGTGCTATTCCCATGAGGTTTTGATGTTTATTTGAAAGAGCAGCAGTATATGAAGGGGTAAACTTGCTGTGGTTTATGTGATAGGTTGTTAAAATTTGGGTGGCAAGCAACCTGGGATTTTGGATGTGCTTTGCACGCAACAACTGATTTTGAATCTTTTAAGACATGAAAGGAAAACATGCTTTTCTTGATATTAAAGATCACCTTTTTATGTGAGGATTCTGTGTCAGGTTTTGGGCAACTGTTGATTTGTGAAAGATTACAAAGTAATGTTTTCACAAGTTATTCCTTTCTGATATGAGAAGATTCTTCTCCTTTTTCTTACTTTTTTTCTTTAATTGAGTTGGTATCTGCATTTTATATATATACTATATATGTTCAAAATAAGTAAAAGTTTTCACACTTTTGGTAGAAACATTACATGACAACAAATGGTTAGAGACCTTGGGTGTAATCTTATGTGATTTTAAAAATCTCACTATGGAATTCACATTGAATAACAAGAGACATGTCTTAAGAAGAAGCAGTAACATAGGAGACTGCAGCTGCAGGAGGTGGTGGTGGGGTTCGAGGCCTTAATGGCGACATTATTGCCGCGTTCTGTGCCCCGTTCCAGGCCAAGTCGAGTTTCGAAGCTGAGCTCCTCGCCTTGACTCATGGCTTGACCTTGGCCAGCCAAATCTCCTCGCGCATTTGGATTGAGATGGATTCTGCGGCTGTGATTGCCATGATGACCTCCGGGAGGCACGGGTCGGCTGCCATCCGCCATTCCATGGCGAAGATCCCCGCTATTACCCGGCAGATGGAGATTCGATTCACTCATATCTTCAGAGAGGGTAATCGGGTGGCCGATTTCTTAGCAGGCAGAGGGGTTCAGACCTCTGCCATCACGATTTATGATGCAGCTTCGGTGCCTCAGTTTGCCAAGGCACTTGCTAGGATGGATCAGTTAGGCTACCCCAACTTTCGATTCCGTTATATCGATGATTGCAGCCTGTAGCTTCTGGTTTCCCTTTGTGATGTATCTTCGTTTTACAGTTGGATTGGTCACTTTTGGGCCATCCCCTCCGATGTTTGTTCTTTTCTTATCCAGTTTGATGTGTAGGTACGGCCCGATTTGTGGGTTCAACCAAGTTAGGTTTCACTTTCGGGCTTGGATTGTGTACGATTCCGGTGTTATGTTTTGATATCTACGGGTTGGGGGTCCGCCTAACCCCTCACCCCTAAGGGTGTTTGATGAAAAAAAAGAAAAACCCGAGTGATTTGAAACGTGGCTAAAATTTATTAAGTCGGACTTCCGTGCGTGCACTCTTGACCTAACAGATAATTATGAAAAACATGTCACTTTTCTCAAGGATAGCATTTTATCAGTTAAGAGGATAAATAATAAACACAATCTCTTGTCTTTTGGATAATTGTTATTTTCCATCCTTTTTGGAAAAAAAAATGTCATACGGCATTTGCTACGGGGTCGCGGACTATGCTTGGATAAAAATTATATCATTAGTATACACTCCCTACTTTTATAAACAAAACTTCTTTTTTCATTTTAATATATCCACAAAAATTACTCAATTTATATTTAGAGACACTATTTCACAATATACTAATTTTAATAAATCAATTTATTTATTCTTTCAATCAAATATCCCAATCACTTTCTCCACTTACAATACACTCATCTATTTTTATTAATTATTACTAAATTTATTTTCGAGGTGAGACTATTTCTCCGATCACAATACGCTCAACCACTGTTATTAAAATTCATGTCGTACTTTTCTAGGACTAATGTTTAGGAATGAAAGGAGTATTATATATAATCAAGTCGTAACTTTGTGCATCGAACTGCTTTAGCACACAATTTTTTTTTTTACTTGTGAATTGACATAGATACAAAGATTACGCTATTTATTTAAAATAATAAGCTATTTTATTTCCATTCTTTATGTGAATAATTTTTTAAATAATGTCATTTTATCACGGTGAATCATATATTGTATATGACGTGAAAATATATTAATAATAATGAAAGATTATATTAATTTTTTTGAGAATTTCTTTATTTTAAATTAACTTATTTTTAGTAATTAACTGGTATCATATTATCTATATCGAAATTAATGTGTATCAATTAAAACAAAGAGTACATTTAATTTTCATTCTTTTGTTTATAAAATATTTTAAATATCTGAACACAATTATTATTTTAGTTTAAAGAATTATTTATTGATATTTAAATTTTAAAATGTTCTAATTTATTTAGAATTGAGCATGCATAAAAGAAACCGATATTTCAAAATATATTTAGTTATGTATTTTGTTTAATAAACTATATTTCATATACATGATTTTGTAAATATTTTAGAATTTTTTAGAATTTATTTATTTATTATTATTATTATTATTATTATTTTATGTATCGTAATCAAAACAAAAAGTTAGGTTGAATGTATACTAAAATAGTGTAAGTTTTAATTAATTAAAAATAAATGGCATAGTGATTATTCATTTTTAAAGTTATAATTATAAAAAATAGTATCATAAGTGTGTAATACAAAATAGTAAATAATTGTATATGTTTTAATTTTATTTGTAATATGCGCTAGATTTTGTTGGAATCGACGCACACGCCTTTTTTTTTTAGGTGCACACATTTCGAATATGTTTATTTTAACTGTATAGTAAAACGTTTCTCTCCATACTCCTTATAATATCAAATAGATAGTTTATATACGTAAAAAAATATCTCAAATTCATTATTTTATACTAGACTTAAATTTATACAACTAATAGTTCACATAACATAAATATATTCACAAAAAATAATATCACTATTATTTGATATAACCGTAAAAAAGTCGAAATTTCAATTTTGACAATGAAATGAAATTCAGTTTGTAAATTATCTTCATCTAACTAATAAGTGGGACATTGTCACTGCAGAGAAAAATTGATGAACCATTATTTGTCATTTAAAAAAAAATTAATTTCATATTTAGTACACATATAATATTTTTATCTTTTGAATCACCCCTTCCCACTTATTCCTTTTCTGGAGTGGCTCGTCAATTGTTAAATTAAATCCAAGAGAAAGTGTATCATTGCATTCACAATGACTGCAACTTTCTCTTGCCACAAGAGAAATGAAAGAAACATGTCAACACAAAAACTTTCAAGAGTGTAATATATTTATTTTTACCATCACTAGACTTGGAAGTAAGAAATTATATAATCTGTGGTTGTTGGGGCGTATAGGAAATCTTTGATCAGAAAATGACAGTTTTTGCATGATGTACAAAGGCCACTATTCATGAAAAAGTTGCCAACAAATACAATATCAGGGATTCAGGGGCTCCACGCATTTTCCCAATATTTGTTTATTTTTCCGCCAATTGCAATATTTCCATATTTAAAAACTTTAATTTCTATTTATATAGTAATTCTCCTGTCCTCGTCCTCCCCAAATGGCTGAAACCAAAGAAGGCGGACGGCAAATATTTCTGCCGTCAAACTGGCCGTTCTGAATTCAGTTCCATTATCGCTTCCGTCACTTTCTCCGCCTCCCTTAATATTTCCGCCTCCATTTTTCGGCATTTCCACGCACCAATTTCCGTTTTCCTCCGCTCTCCACTGGTTAGTTACTCACTACTCTCTCTCTCTCTCTCTCTGTGTCTGTCGGTTGAGTGTTCTGGACTCTGCCTTGTAATTTCTTAACTATCTGGAGATTGATGATTATGATTTTTAATTGAATTAGCTGCGGGAAAACGTACTTTTGATTCGATTGTTCATGCTCAAATTTTCGAGATTTTTTTGTTTCGAGTGCAAGTTGCGTGGTGATGTGAGGTCCATGAGAGAGCAGTGAGCTGTGCGGGCCGTACGACTGTGTTTGACTGGGATTATAGTAATGATAATCAGCTAAATGCGTAGCATTTTGCATAATATTTGCGGTTGTTTCCGGCATATTTAGGAAATGATCTGGCATTGATGCGGCATATTTGACTTACACACAGAATGAACATGAAAGCTTATGTTTCATTATGCTGCATAGGATGTGCACCTTTTTCAGATTGATCTGAAGCTAAATAGTAGAACTTGTTGATTATATGTTATTCCTAAAACAGGAATGATGGATGCCGCGTGTAGTTTGTCTCGGTCAAATGTGCTTTATGGAGGTGAAGTCGCTGGCTGCAGGGCACAGGAAACATTGAATTTGGCGACTAGTTTGAAGTATAAGCGTATTTGCCTTAACATTTTTGGGGATCTAAGACTTTATTCGGAAACTCATTCGTCGAATAAGTTGAAGAACTGTTCGCGTTGTGTTAGTTCGGCCAGTCGTCGAACTCTCAGTGAGAGCAGTTTCTGGCTGTGGCATAACAGTTCTAGTGGTTCTGCCTTATACAACTCTAGAAATCTTATTAGTATTTCAAAGCGTGTGGTTCTGTCACGGTGTCAGGGAAGTGAATCAGTAGCTTATCTAAACGGAAATGGCAGAGATGCGGAGGTCATTAAGACTGGTGAGGATGAGGCCGCCCTTGAATCTACTGCCTCTGGGGATATTGGTGAGGAAGAAGGACATGAAGCTCCTAGTTTGGATGAACTAAGGGAAGCTTTGCGGAAGGCACTGAAAGATTTAGAAGTTGCACGATTAAGCAGTACAATGTTCGAGGAGAAAGCTCAGACATTGTCAGAAACTGCTATAGCACTCAAGGATGAAGCTACAAATGCGTGGGATGATGTAAATAGAGCCCTTGGTAACATCGAAGATGTAATAAACGAAGAGACTATCATCAAAGGAGAAGTTCAGAAAGCAACATTGGCTCTTTCTCAAGCAGAGGCAAGGCTCAAGGTGGCTGTTGATACATTGAAGAGGGCAAATGAAAAGAATGGACATCCAAATGCTTCTAAAGAACGTGATCCTGAGGACGATATTGGAAAGGATGATTCAAGTGACGATGAAGTACTCTTGGCTTCTCGGGAGGATGTAAGAAAATGTCAAGACCATTTAGAGAAATGTGAGGCTGAGCTCAGAAGGGTGCAAAGCAGAAAAGAAGAATTACAAAAGGAAGTAGACCGTTTGAATGTATCTGCAGAGCAAGCACAGATTAAGGCTTCTAAAGCAGAGGAAGATGTGGCAAACATTATGCTTTTAGCGGAGCAAGCTGTAGCCAACGAACTTGAGGCTGCGCAACATGCTGATGATGCTGATATTGCATTACAAAGGGCAGAAAAAAAACTTGCCATGTCTAGCATTGAGAATGTGGACTCTGCTGTTGAGGGAACCAACACTTTAGAAGTATCTCAAGGAAGTAGTGCAGATGGTGTTGTTGAAGTTGTGTTGCTTGGACACCTAAGAGATGGACAGCCTGAGGAGTCAAGTTTGTCATATGAGAGTGACAAAAAGAATGGAAAGTTAACTGTGGAGGTACTCAAGGACAGTGAAGCAGATAAAGAGAAGTTAAAATCTATTCAAAGTAAGGTACAAGAGATGCAGAAGGAATCCACAAAGGAGAGTTCCCCTTTAAGTGCTCCAAAAGCATTACTGAAGAAATCATCTCGGTTCTTTTCTGCATCTTTCTTCTCTTCTACAGCAGATGAGGAAGAGTTCACACCAGTTTCAGTTTTCCATGGCCTTGTCGAGTCTGCTAAAAAGCAATTGCCTAAGCTGGTTTTTGGGACATTACTTGTAGGAGCAGGGTACGGTAACATTATATTAGACAGTCTAGTACCTTCTGCCTCAGAAAAACAACCTGCATGCATGCTTTGAATTTAAAATAATTCACCCAATATGCAAGATATGCTTCTTCAGCTTTCCATGTGCAAGAGAAGATGCTAATTTTTCAAATGCTTCTGAAATTGATCGCAGAGCTATCATTTATGTCAATCGAGGCGAAAGGATTAAGCAGCTTTTTCAACAGCCAGACATCATCACCACTGGGATTGATGAAGTATCAACTACTGCAAAGCCTCTGGTCCGAGAAATAAGAAAACTTCCAACCAAACTGAAGAAATTGATAGAGATGATTCCTCATCAAGAGGCATGACTCCAGTTCATATTTTGTCGCTCTAATTTGATATGGGCACTTGTCAGTTTTCAACTAAACGGTCTGTATCTTTTCCTTTTCTTTGATTTACCAGATAAACGAGGAAGAAGCTTCCCTATTTGACATGTTGTGGTTACTGCTTGCAAGTGTCATATTTGTGCCTCTTTTCCAGAAAATCCCTGGAGGTATGAGTAAATAGTGTTTCTTCCAACAAGCACTTCCAGATTTCTTTGAAAAGTGAAAGGATCTGAGCAGCATTCAAGTAGTTCTGACCTACTTGTAATCAATTGATTCCATCTTCTGCGAAATCTTTTTCTATTACAATGTGTGGTGTCATTGACTCATTGCTATTATCCTTTTCTCTCTCTATTCAGCTTGCTCATAGTAATTGGTAGCATATAATTTAGGCAGATCTTGTAGTAGCTTTGGTTTTTTTGCGCTGTTCCCTAAATATCCTACATATTTCTTTCAGAAAGCTCTTATTTAGTATGATTTTGTGTCATAGTAGCAGTTACTGATTTATACTTTTGTCTGCTGGAAAACATAGGTAGTCCTGTTCTTGGATATTTGGCTGCTGGGATCTTAATTGGACCTTATGGTCTCTCTATTATTCGCAATGTACATGCAACTAAGGCCATTGCTGAGTTTGGGGTTGTCTTCTTGCTATTTAATATTGGCCTTGAGGTAGAGCTGTGTCAAGTTTGGTCTTTTTTCTGACAATTTTCACCTCCCAGCTATATGCTCATTTTGTTGTGTTTAAACTATTATTTTATGACAGCTCTCCGTGGAAAGACTAAGTTCAATGAAGAAATATGTGTTTGGATTAGGCTCAGCTCAGGTGACTACAAACTGCACAATCCTATTCAATTTTTTATTTAAAGAATTGTCACGAGCTTGGATGAAGCTTAAGATTCTTATATATATTTCTGATTTTTTGGTGAAATTTAGGTGCTTGTGACAGCTGTAGTTGTTGGCCTAATTGCTCATCATACTGCTGGTCTGGCTGGTCCTGCTGCAATTGTCATAGGGAATGGCCTTGCATTATCCTCAACTGCTGTTGTCCTTCAGGTTAACATTTCAACAGTTTGTTAGAGACTTTGGGGCTTTTATATTAGCCTCTCTCTTATTTCTGCATTCGAATTTACTTTCTAGGTTTGCTTATTTCCCCCCATTCTTCTTTATGTTCATCAGCAATCAGCCAGAAATATTTTTTTTAGCACTGCAAAGTTAGTTAATATAGTTTGTGTGTGGTGTCTGTAGGTATTGCAAGAGCGTGGTGAGAGCACATCTCGCCATGGACGAGCTACATTCTCCGTGTTACTTTTCCAGGTATCTGACTATCTGTGCATGCACTATTTGATATGTTCTATTCCCATCCCCCTTCCTTCCCAAGATGTCACTTTTGGGGTCATCTTCATTACTTTCAGTTAGATGCATTCCAAGTTTGCAATTTCTGTGTTTGTTACAGGATTTGGCAGTGGTGGTTTTGCTTATACTGATACCCCTTGTTTCACCTAGTTCATCAAAAGGAGGGGTAATGATCTTGTATTTATTTTTGACTCAACTGAACTGAAGGAAAAATCCATGCGACATGATAACCTATCTCTTACCTTCTATATTTTCATATTCAGCTAATGCTAATTGACATGGATTGTTACATGCTATATGGATATTTGAATCTTCTGTAACTACCAAGCACAATATTAGTTTCTGCAGCTTTGGTTGGCACTGTTTTATTTACCAATATATCAAATCTTCCAGATTGGTTTTCAAGCAATTGCTGAAGCACTTGGATTGGCTGCCGTGAAGGCAGTTGTTGCCATCTCAGCCATCATTGCAGGAGGACGCTTAGTAAGCATTCACTTCTTTCATACATTTATCGACATTCATTTCCTTTTTCGGTGGAGTTAACAAGAGTCACTTGACAATTATCTTTTTCCAAGAATAGCACACTGACTCATGATCAAGTAAATGCATTTTTGCAGTTGCCGACTTTACTGTCCATTAAGAATGATTTGGTCTTTTCTGTCTTTTGCAGCTGCTTCGCCCAATTTATAAGCAAATTGCTGAAAACAAAAATGCAGAAATATTCTCTGCATGTACTCTGCTTGTTATCTTAGGTACTAGTCTCCTGACTGCCAGGGTAAGTAAATTCATCTTATGGTGGTTATTTCTTGTTTGCATGTCTGGTAGTCATTCTTTTGATATTTCACATTATTTATCTCAAAACAGGCTGGCCTTTCCATGGCTTTAGGGGCATTTTTGGCTGGATTGCTTCTAGCAGAAACTGAATTCTCCTTGCAGGTTGAATCTGATATTGCTCCTTATCGCGGGCTTCTATTGGGCCTTTTCTTCATGACGGTATGGTCATATATGAGTGGCATTGTAAAGCTGTAGTTATAGTATTGAAATTCAAAGCCATTGTCATTTTCCTCACGAGCCTTTTATAAGATCACTCTAAATTGACACCTGGGCTATTTATTCCTTAGCTACACAATCCATTCTCTTTAACTGCATCTTACCAGCACATGATTTTGTTGATTGCTTTGTTCCTTCAAAATGCTTTGGTTGTTCGGGATTACATTGATTGCCAACTTTCTAGTGAGTTTTTAAAACTTTTTCTCTATTGTGCTTCACTCATGAAATATGTTATTGTTCACAGGTTGGAATGTCCATTGACCCCAAACTTCTAGCTTCGAATTTCCCAGTGATTACAGGAACACTAGCGCTTCTAATTGCTGGCAAGACCATCTTGGTTGCTCTTGTTGGCAAACTTTTTGGTGTTTCAATTGTATCAGCTATAAGAGTTGGTCTTCTACTTGCACCGGGTGGAGAATTTGCTTTTGTAGCTTT
>JAYDZE010537305.1:0-14991 GCA_034509125.1 Monilaria moniliformis
CTGATTCTTTTTGAGTAAATATTGTACATAAGTTAGTGGCATGTCAGGAGAGACTTTTGAATTATGTTGATATAATCCTGTGAATCTGCCGTGCAGATTTTTATATATGTATATCTATGTTTTTGTTGTGACTGATTGTCACTTTAACGAGGTGGAAATATGTTTGGATTTTTGTTTGTTTGAAAAACATGTGAAACCTATTGTATCGTGACATCACTTATTCGATTATTTAGTAATCGAGTAAGGGGTGTCTCACTAATAGTAGTGTAAGTGTTTATTTAACGATCATTATTATATTTTGTTTCATAATCCTTAAAGAGAGCCGTAAGGCTACATCTAACTCATATTTAACTTGTTCTACGTTAGGAAGATCTAACTCAAATGAAGCTCTAGTGTCTAAACTTAATTGGGCTAAGTTCGCAAGAGGTAAATGTTGTAAAGTTTGATAATAGCAATCTAAAAGGCTACAAACACCACCTATTTTTCATTTTGTATCTAAGCATTTAGCAACTAAAAATATCATTTGAATATCCTTAAAATATTTAAACCACTTTCGGACCATATAAAATATTATAAGTTGTAATTGTTGACTACTTTTTTCATGCAACTATTAAAACTTAGTTCTATATACATGCAATGCTCTAAAACATGAACAAAAGTACAATAATAAATGCTAAATAATTCAACAGTTGCAGTTTTAAAAGATTTAAATAATTTCATACATTGAATCCAACAAGAAGATAATAAAACCATTTCTACATCACTACAACTTCTAAAAAACTCTACTAAATAATTTTTATGTTCTAATGTTGAATTTATCATATCACAAGTGGAGTTCCATCTAGTTGATATATCCATAGTAAAATTCGTTTACCTAATATTTTTATTATGATATTTTTGCCATTTTTTTCCTATAATTTATTTATTATGAATTAATTTTACGGCTTGTCTAATTGGTTCTACATAGTCATTAAACAAATATAAGACATTCAGATAAATTCAAAATAAGATATATACATCTAACATGAAAACATCGTCTATTAATAATAGGGGCACATGCATTAATTAGTTCAAAAAGACTAGCAATATTAGCAACTGCATTATCAAAACGAACAAAAACTATTTTATTAATGAATTAATATTAATTTAAAACTTGAATAATTAATTGAGCTATAGCTTGAGCAGTATGTAGTGATTAAAATTCCTTAAATGCAATCAAGCGTTTGTTCAATCCCCAACTATTATATATAAAATGAAACGTAATTCCCATATAATTTTTTTTGTCATATGCATCAGTCCACACATCAGAACAAATAGAAACTTTGTGATCTAAGTTCACTAAATATTTCGATAATTTAAGTTTTTTTGTCAAAACATTGTTTTACTATAGATCTAGTAAAGAAAGTTCTACTTATTTTTTTAGCACATTAATTATATGCTTTTTTATACTATATCCATATTTGTCGTTGTCATATGCATTAAAAGGCAAATGTTGCATAGCAACATATCTATCCATTATGTCAGTTGTATCTCTATGGTCATATTTGAAAAGGGAAGGGATACATGTTTGCGATGAACCCGTATGGGTACCGGGTTGATAATTTAGTTGAGTTTGGGATGAGCCCATTTCAAATTCGATCGGGTGATTTTTCTCCATGTGCTTGATGAACGCACTGTATCCTCCACCATGTGTAAATTTGTACTTTGCATTGAAATAGTTGCAATAGATAGTGAATTCTTCGGAGCATCTGGACAACTATGAGAATCTTTATTTTCCACCTTAAAATGCTTCACGAAGATGTTGGATGTCTTTTTTCGTTCCTTTGGTTGTGGTGGAGGAGTTGACATTTCTTCTTATTCTTCTTTTCTATCGGTCGAATATTCACATTCTTCACCCCATCCGGTGGCGCTTGGTAGGATGAAGATATTGGTTGTTGAACCTCGTCACTGGACATGATATTGAAGTTAACGAGACTTGTATTGAAGAATGGACCGGAAATTTCTTCTGAGATGTTGACGTTGTTCATGCTCATCAAGGCATGCGTTGTAGCATATTCCTCCACCTACAAATATATCATGTATTGAAATTATTAGATTATAATCTAATCAAATTGTTTTAGGTAATAATAAATTATAATTGTAAAATTACACAATATCTTCAAACTCACTTGCATATGGGCAAAAATTTGTTGCGATAAAAAATCGAGTTGCTATCTAGCATCTCGGCGTGATGTTCTTTTTGATCGTGGACGAGGGGCATCACTTTAATATTGGGCAACAACTTTACCATTATCGGCACGGTTAGAACAAGAAGAAGACATATTGATAATTTAATATTGTAAATGTGTATGTAGTGTAAATTTGTGAATATAGTTGATATTTGCAAAGTAAGTGAACTAGCATAGTAAGCACAACTTGCATAAGTAGAGAGAAATAGAGGTAGAAAAGTGAGAAATTGGAGGTAGAGAAGAGAAAATTATTGTTAACACAAGAGCAGTGAGTTAGAATGAGGATGATGAAGGATATTTATAAATAAAAATGAGTAGGAAAATTTTGAATTTGAATTATAATTTTTGAAATAATATAGAATTCGACGGTTTTGTCGGTTTTGCAGTCAAAATCGCCGGTTTAACCATTAACCGGCGGTTACGGTTTGGTCGCCTCCCGAACCGGAACCGAGTCGGCAGAACCAAAAATCCGGTTCCGGTTCAACCGTGAGTGACACGACGGTTCTGGTTCCAATTCGAACTGGCAGTTCCGGTTTAACTGCCCATCCCTAGGTGTGAACCCAAAACCTTAGTTTTTTTTGTTATTTTTTATTTTATTTATTAATTCCAAATTTTATATTAATAAAATAAAACATAATTATTCAATTGTTTTAGTAAGGATATTTATGTCCTTTTTTAACATCAAAAGGAGTATTATTTCTATATTTTTATGTTTGTGGATACTTTATTATTTTCTATTTTAGATTTGGTTAGAATTGAGGTCTGGCTGATATCTATATTTTAGAATATAGAGTACTGCAAACTGCAAATTATTTGAAAGAAAACCTGTTTAATAAGAAGAAAAATGTTTTTGATGATTAACCGATTAACTCTGGATCATTCGCTATGTGAAATACAAATGGAAGCTGGCCAAAGGCTGTCGGGAACTGAGACGTGGCATATCTTGATTGGTGCCATTGCTGCTAGTGAAAGTTGTTTCTCTGATTAATATTCTTGTTACCTTGAGACATAGCCATCACAATTAATTTGTCTCGTATTTTAACTCCAAAATTTCTAGCTACTATAGACAAAAAAAGTTAGTTTCTTCTTTCTACTTTCGATGTTTCCTGTGATTTTTGTGTTCAAGCCAGATGCACGATGTAAAGGTGCATCTGTTTGTGGAGATTCAAGAATTTGTGTCACAAGTCAGGAAAACACATCATAGATGGAAGCCAAATGTGGAGGACAAGGCCAAATTGCCAACAAAAACAATGACAAAACTCTATGCACAACTTCTCATTTCACAGAAGCAGATCAAGAAATCTCATTTCCATTCACAATCCTGCATAAGTACCAAAGGCAAGTGAAGCGTTTCAACGGCGGTAACATCATCTCTGGAGCAAAACCCCGTCCCCGACACCAAGACCTAATCTCTGCTGAAGTCATTGTCAGGCTAGCCAAACTGAGACTCCTCCACAAGACCTCTCAAGATTCCAATGATTTTGACTCTAATCTTGTGAGTGAGAATCTAAAAGATGTGGAGCTCGTCTGTTCTCTCCTTGTAGCTGCAGAGAAGCTCTCCAAGCACCACTTTGATTGTGCAGAGATGTTGCTGGGCAAGTGCATTTTCATCTCCTCCTCCGATGAGAATGCTGCTGGGAGGGCTGTCAAGTTCTTTGCTGAGGCGTTGCGTGAGAGAGTCGACAGAGAAACAGGGAAGATTGATCTTGAGAGGAAGACATTTGATCTTGAGGAATGTCTGCTCAACTACCAACCTGTTATACTAGCTTGTGAGGATAAACTCCCCTCACCTCAAATAGCTCAATTCACAGCCATTCAGGCCATCTTAGACAACACTGGCTCTGCTAAAACCATTCATTTGATTGATTTCGGTATCAAAACTGGCTTGCACTGGTCTGTCATGATTCAATGCCTTTCCAGCCGGGGCCATGGTGGCCTGCCTCAGCGCCTCAAGATAACGGCTCTGGGGTCATCCAGAGAAAGGCTCGAAGAGACGGGTAGGAGGCTGTCATCTTTTGCTGAGTCCATGAAACTGCCCTTTTTATTCAGATCTATTGTAGGAGAGGTTAAGGATGTTGATCTCGAAGGTGAGCCCGATGAGGCCGTGGTGGTCTACTCAGGTCTGCACCTGTGGTCTAAACTAGCAACTCCTAACAAGTTGACATCATTCTTGAAATTTGTCAAGAAACTCAATCCATGTGTGATGGTGGTGAATGAGATTGAAGCGGATACTAATACCTCAATCTTTGTGGAGCGCTTGTGTGGCGCTCTCCCTTTCACTATCGCAACATTTGACTGCCTCGATACTTGCCTGAGAGGCGAGGCTGTCTACAGGAACGTGGTCGAGGAGGTGTTCTTCAGGAGTATGATCCAAAGCATCATCACAGCAGAAGAGGAGGAAGAGGGGACTACTCATAGGCATGCAAAGATTGGTTTTTGGAGGGAGATGTTTGCAGAATTCGACATAGTTGAGACAGAATTGAGTAGTTTGTGTTTGGATCAAGCAAGATTTATGATCAACAGAAATGCTGATTGGAGTCCTTGCACTCTGCAAATGGATGGAAAATGCATGATTGTGGAGTGGAGAGGGACTCCATTGCAGTCCATTTCGGCTTGGAAGATCCATCAGCAAGAAATCGAGCGCAATTTCGCCTAATTAAGGCCTCATCTCATCTTCACTGTGATGCAGGTAAAGCTCTAGTTGTTAGCACTTACAGAAACAAGAAAGAACTTAAAGCAAGAAGAAACAAAAACATGTCAACATGTCAAAAGTTATGTGTATGTTGCTACATTTTGGAATGATAGATCAGAAAATAAATCCCATTTATCTTTTACAGCAACAGAAACAGGGTTCAAGAATTTTCTAAATGAAAGCTGGACAAAGCAGCCAGGGACAATAATTCCCTTTTAGATCCAGATCAAAACATAGTTATCTCAAAGAATATGTCATTAAACTGATAAAAAACAAAAAAAGGAATTTCTCACTAAACAGATAAACTCACATTAAAAGTTTGCCATGATCTTAGAAGTGATCATTTCCAAAGAAAACCAGAGAATAAATAAAATATCAAGAACAATGTGTTACTATAGGAAAGGACTAAAAATCTCTTTACTTCACATTTCTCAACTAGCTAAGCATATTTCTTGCTACCAATTTCTAGTTCTTGCTAACTGGAAACTGCACAAGACTAACTAGAACCAATCAAAACATACTAACAAAATCAAAGATTTATAGCATGCACCATATAGACATTTCCTCTATATGTAAATGACCTATTCTGAGCCCCAACACACCACAAATGGCCCTGCACCTCCAAATCCCCCTTTACCCCTGCACTCTCCCACACAAACTTGAACAACCCCATGGCCGCGTCCAGCTGCTTCACCCCGCTCCTCACCACCTCCTCGGCGTCCACTGTCAAGATCTTCCCAGCGTACAAGCACACCTTCTGCCCAATCCCAACCACATGAACCCCTCCACGAACCTCCAGCTCGACATCCACAACAGTGCCGTACAGATAGTACATCAAGAGTGTGAACAAGCATTTGGACGAGTGTCCTAATGTCTTTGTCAGCCTCTTCTGCACCAAATGCTCTTGGTAACGATTCTCCTTGTACCCGATGCTCTTGTTAATCAACACGTCCCGTATCTGATAAAGCCCTTCTTTCATCAGTTCAAGCTTTGAGACATGGAAACTCAGCTCAGTTTCATCACTCAAGCAGTTGACAAGATCAGTGCACATCTCGAGAGCATCTCCCCATTTGGGTGAATGCGTTGCATTCGCCCCTTTTGTGGGCGGTAGGCGCATCCACGAGCTGGATTCAACATCATAAGACATTGCTGATTCAAGAATCTTGAGACAGCCAGCAAGAATCTGCTTAGACAGCCTCATCTCCTTGCTTGATCCTTGTAGATTGAGAAGCTCAACCTCGGATTTCAATCCGTTGAGTATCTGAAAGAGTGCACCCGTCCATATCTTGTGCTGTGTCACATGTGGGCCGATGTTCTTCCTCACCACCTTCCTCTGCTGAGCTGAGATGCTCAACATGTCCGCGACCTTTGTCAACGAGCTCACTGTGAGCGCCTCCCTTTCGTGGGGTCCACAGAAGTAGTCCATCTCTTTGTACCGTTGATCAGCAGATGAATCGATCAAGTTGTTCTTCAATGTCTCCTGCATCGATGGCAGCAGAATGAGCTCCCTACCGATGGACTTGAAGATGTGCATTTTCTTCTCCAGCTTCTCGTCGAAGATTCTTGAATGATCGTTGATGTTCACGAGCCTTCCGCCGATCAAGTCGAGCTCTTTCAATGATTGGCTCCATTTCTTCATCTTCGCGAAAGCGGCTTTGCACCATTCTTCAGGAGGAATCTCTTCTTCTTCTAATCCGGAATGATGATTCAACCGTGTCGCGATCATCACGTTCTTTCTTGCGCTCAAATGTTTAGTCTTTGTTAGAACATTGTGCAGCGTATTGCGGAACATTCTGCTTCTTACTTTCTTGCAAAAGGCTACTCCACTTCACGGATTGAGGTTACTTACAGGACTGAAAACCTGAGTTGGGCATTTCATCGAACAGGTTATGAACATCCTTCGAAAAGTAACATTGGAATGCATTGCTGAACACTTAAATAGATAAACTCACATAAATTTGTCTCTGTCCTCTCACTATAAAACTAGGGATGATGTATATCATACCAACTAAAGCAAAGCATCAGAGAAGAAAATGGAGAGAATTGAGGGAGCGGCGATAACGGAGACGTGGCTGAGGAAGCACCGTTCGATCTACCTGCGAGCAACTCGACACCCTTTCGTCCTCTCAATCCGCGACGGCTCCCTTCATATATCTTCCTTCAAGCGCTGGCTGGTAATAACCATTTAACATATGCTTTCTTTTTACTTATTTCGAGCTCTGAAAATTAGTTGATCATTCGGAGATGCTGAAATTAGTCCTTCTTGAGTTTTGATTAGATTGGTGGTTGATGCCTCCTTTTCTTGTTTTCTCCGAATTCATTTGATCTACTTCAAATTCTTTTTCTTAAAATAAAAACTTGAGCTTTATGGATTTCAAAGTATCAAACTTGAGCTTTTATGTGTATTGATCTGTTTACGGAAAATCTTTAATCCAAATAAAACACAGAAGCTAAATTTATTATCTTTGATATAATGTCAGATTGAGAAAAACAAGAGTTTATATTAAGACTGGAAATGCTAATAATGCAGGGTCAGGATTATATGTTTGTGAGAGCATTCGTCCCGTTTATTGCTAGTATATTGCTGAAAGCTTGGAAAGAAAGTGATGATAATGCAGATGTAGACATAATCTTGAGCGGTATAGCTACTTTGAATGATGAGGTTTCATGGTTCAAAGAGAAAGCTTCAAAGTGGGGTATTGCTCTCGACAGTATCGTGCCTCAACAGACTAACCTCGCCTACTGCAGGTGCTGCATCGCGCATTAGGTTTTCGTTCTGCTCGACTAGTCCTGATCACATGGTTACATTGTTGTATGCATATGTAGTGATTGTTTAACTGTGCAACAAAGCTATTCTGCCTGCAGTTTTCTGGAAAGCTTGATGAGTGCAGAAGTGGATTACACACAGGCCGTAGCAGCATTCTGGGCAATTGAGGTTGTTTATCAAGAGAGCTTTGCACATTGCTTGGAAGATGGCTGCAAAACTCCAGATGAGCTAAAAGAAACCTGTCAGAGATGGGGCAACGATGGCTTTGGTCAGTACTGCCGCGCCCTCCAACGCATAGCCAATCGTCAGTTGGAGAAGGCGTCTGACCAAGTGGTAGCCAAAGCTGAGGCTCACTTCATAAGGGTGCTAGAGCTTGAAGTTGAATTTTGGAACATGAGTGTGTTAGGATCAGAAAACTGAAGCTTCTATCTTAATTTGCACAAGACTTGTTTAATCTTTTATATGTAAAAAAAAAAGGAAGCAATCTTGAAATGAATGACAATTGCTTATTTCCCATTACTAATATAACTTGCTACATTTGAAAACAACATATTACAACCACACAATAGCAGCAGATGTTAAATGAAACTCGTAAAATTATCTGACTTGTATTTCACTTTCTTCAGCAGCAAACAGTCCCTTCTCCAAAACCCAATCTTCTATCATAACTTGAGAATTAATAGGCTGATCAGTAGGCACAAGATGTCCAGCATTCATCACCACAACATGGGTAAGGCTCTTCCATCTCTGCACATAACCAGCAAGTTTTCCATCCACCCTCCACACCTTTCTCGCCGCGTCCAAGAACTCACCAACCGCGTCCCACTCCATCTCCTTCATCCACGCCATGTTAGACACCACGCCATCTCTCAAATCACACTGCCCTTGATACAGCAACACTCTGGTGTTCTTCACCAAGAACTCCACCATATACCTCACACTCTTCATCACATCATCCTTCAACACGTCCCCCACAACATCACTGCACAGCTCGAACACCAGGGACTCATTCGCCCCAAGAGCTCTCTTCGCCTCCACATTGTTCAAGAACTCAGCCACCAGATCATCCTGGTAAGGAATCAGCCTTGTGAAATCATACAGAGTGGCCAATCCAGTCATGTTTGTCAGCGTGTTCAGCACTCGGGTTCTTGCATCTGTTGCTTCCCCCCAACGCCCTCGTTTCACATAACTAACAGCGTCCAACTGAATCTCCTCCAAAAGGGCCTTCTGCTTGTCATTTATCAACCCCAAATTGTATGCATTCACAGCATGAGTTGCCACTTGCAGCTCAGGATGAGTCAAACCATTTCCAATAGCAACACCAGCCAAATTCACTCTACTTTCGATCTTCAAAGTGGGATTCTTCTTCAAAATGTAATATCCAATTGCAGGCACATATTTCCCAGCATAACTCTCACCAGTTATGTAAACTGGCCTACTTTTGAACGTTGCGTCCAGATCAATGAACTTCTTGATTGCTACAAAGAGATGTTCAGCCACATCGTATTGGTTTCGAGGGATTTCTTGAGTTGAAGCAGCAATGCTGAAGCCAGAGCCAATAGGATTATCAAGAAACAACAATCCAAAGATTCTGTTCCAAGAGCCTGGATTAGGCTCGAGTGAGAGATCTTGCTTCACAAGCCACGGCCCGAACTCGTAGAAGTTGGCTAGCATCGATGAGCAGCCCGGCCCGCCCTGAAGCCAAATTACTATTGGAGACTGGGAGTTTGAGGTGTTGTTGAAGGGGTTTTGAGCTTCATAGAAGGTGTAGAAGATGGCCGATCCGGTGGTGGAGTTGACTGTCAAGTAGCCTGATTTGGTGGGGAGAGCTTCTTTGGGGAAGGGTGACACGGCGGCGGAGTGGCGGAGGAGGACGGCGATGATGCTGAGGAAGAAGAAGATGAGGTGGTTAGTTGGCTCCATTTTTGAGGTGTAGTCAGCGATGACTGGAGACTTTTGTCCTGCTTTATACAAAAACTGAGATTATATGGCTTTTATTATCTAGCATATTAGGGCATAAGCCCAACTATTTGTGATTCGTGTCATATAATTTACAATTATATATTATAAATAATTAAAAATATAGTTTTCATTAAAACTAAAATTTGAATAAATCAAATTTTAAAATTACTTAATTAAAATAAAAAACAACATAATTCACATCTTAAAATCAATTAATTAAAATAAAAAGCTACAACTTAATTAATCCTCCATTCCTAATTTATGTGTAAGTCTTTGCAAAGATTGGTGGTGCAATTCTCTTTCTTCCTCATTCATAAAGCCCACAAAGCAATCTCGTTCGATTTTTTCATCTCCTTCGTCATGTAATCCACTTTTCTCGCACATCTTGAGGCCATCGTCTTCCTTTTCCCTTTCTGCTTTGGCACATTTTGTCTCATTGGGCGGCTGCTACTAGACTGTCCACCGACGCTCCCACTCGCGTCGTCGCTCGTAAAGGGCTCGCCCTCCCCGCTTGAGGTATATTGTCCGGAGGTGTTCTTCGTTCTCTTTGCTCCACCCGAACACTACAAAAATATGTGCTTTACCTGCAGATTTTTTCACCGGTAAACACAAAAAATCTACTGGTAAAATTGGTTACCAACGGATTTGCCGTATCGTTAAATTGTTTGCCAGTAAAGAAATTACTCGCATATTTTGTTCCCTAGTAGATATTACCAGTGAAATACCAACGGCCATTTCCATCGGTAAATGTTTGACGAAAATGAGAACAAACAACAAATTTCCGACGAATCACAGAGGGCGTTGAATCCGCCGCTAATTCAATTTTTTTAAAATACTCCATTTTAATTTTAATTGAAAAATGCTCCATTTTAGTAATTTAAAATTATGTATAACAAATTGTTCAATTTTGTGATTTATTTTTGTTGACTTTTTGTTTCTCGTAGAGGTGACATTAATTTTTCAATCTGATTCATAGTAGCATATATAAATAATGATTCTGCCAAAAAAAAAAAAGAACGAATCCTTAAACTTATCCAAATTTTGCCAAATACAAAGTAAAAATTGAAATTAGGCACCAATCTGATGTGCCACAAGAGATAATTGCATAAAGATCTGATGTGCAATTCAGGTTCACCCTAATAAGATTTTTAGCTGCTAAGAGCTCCACCTGAAACCAGAACTTTACTAACATAAAAAATGAGTTCATAGAACTTCAATTTTATGAAAAAGTTATTCAATATGCATAGGAACTAGTTTATTGTTTCAAGTAACTCATTATATGTAAAGAAAAAACCACAATAGAATGTATAATTGAGCTACAATACTAGAAAAGTATGTAGCAATATCAAAAG
The DNA here is from genome assembly GCA_034509125.1 of Monilaria moniliformis. Classification (NCBI taxonomy): domain Eukaryota; kingdom Viridiplantae; phylum Streptophyta; class Magnoliopsida; order Caryophyllales; family Aizoaceae; genus Monilaria; species Monilaria moniliformis. The sequence continues at coordinate 11,002 of JAYDZE010537305.1, forward strand.
CATGTGACCTTCAAGTCCTTGTAGAAGCAGAGTCGAAGTTCCTTGACAGCATCACTGGAACATACAAATGCTGGAGTGGCATGGAAAGCATTCTCAATGGCCGAAACAATGCCATTGATGCTACATAGCCAGCTTCTCTTAAAACTTCCTACTTGTGTAAATGCATATCATATACAAAAGGGGTGAAAATTCCAATATGCTCACAAAACTAAATTCATTAAGCCAGTTGAAGTCATATAAGTTAATAATGATCAACCAGCAAACAATCAACCAAGTACAGAGCAAGGAATGCATAATTATAGACCCTCAATGCATATATCTGGATCTTACATCTTTTAACTGAACTTTTTTGGTAAAGACTATACCAATAGGGAATATGAGAAGATTATGTGTGTCAAGAAAATGAAATACCAGGAAACACAGATTGAATAAGTAAATGTAATGCAACATAGAGAGGCACCTGAGAAAATTACCATACAATTGTCAGAATAGAAAAGCGAGAAAAGTCCTGAAATTATGTACTTTAGAAAAATGCACTGGAAAAAAATAAATGTTGGTAATGTTATAGAAGCAATGTTATCAAAAGCGCGCCTGGGGCGCACCTGGGGCGCGGGGCGCGGGGCGCACGGGGCTCGGCTGCCGTCGCCCCAAGGTGGCTAGGGCGCACCATAATCAGGGGGCGCGCTGGGGCGGCAGAGGCGCACGGTGCGCAGTGGGGCGCTGCTGGAGTGTTCTGGGGGCACTGCTAGGGCCTGCCTGGGCACAACAAGTTTTTTTAAGAAAAACCTTTCAATTTCCTTCTATTTTCAAATTTACTTTTTCAAAAAATCCTAATGGTCCGTTTGGTATCACTGAATTTGGGCTTTGATTTGGAATTGAAGCCACCAATTCCAAATTCATTGTTTGGTACAATAAAAATATTTAGATTTGAAATTGAATTATAATTTCAAATCCTCCAATTCCACAAGTTAAATTCATATCCCTAATGTGTGTGCTCTTTCAAACACACTCACATTTTCTCTCTCTCTCTCATGCCCTCTTCTCCCCCTCTCTCTCTCACACACACATACACACACGTTATCTCTCTCTCTCTTTCTCTCTCTCTCTCTCTCACACACACACACACACGCCCCCCTCTCTCATTAACACACACACACATCCTCTCTCTCTCTCTCACACACACACACACTCTCTCTCTCTATCTTTCTATCTCTCTTACATACACATATCTCTCTTTTTTTTCTCTCTCACACATACCCGTCTTTCTCTCACACACCCACTCGCGCGCACACACACACACCCTCTCTCTCTCACACACACACACAACACACACGACACAGACAAACACAAACACACTACACATAATACACATACTTCACACACTTCACACACTACACAAACTACACACACACAACACCAATACACATACTGCGCGCACACACACATACACACATTACACACACACACACACAACAAACACAGCACACACGACAAAATCGCACACATAATACATACACACACATTGTACGCAATACACACACTGCACGCATATACATAAATTGCACACACAAACTGCACACACAAAAACACACGCAGCACACACGGCATACAAAATTACACATACAACAAACACACATCTCACACGACAACATCGCACACACAATACACACACTGCACAGACACACAACATACATAACACACACACGACACATACACACACACACAACACATACACTTGCACACACAACTCAAAATATATAGAAAAATAATATTGAATTACATAATGTATATAAATAAAAAATTATTCAATCAAAAGTCAATTCCAAAATGTGTTTAGTTTTTGACTTTCCAAATAAATGATTTGGAATTGAATTAGAATACCATAATTTCAAATTCAATTCCATATAATTGTAATTCCAAATCAATTCCAAATCTATTTTACCAAACAGACCCTAACGACTTTTCACATTCTTTTATTAAAAAACCTTTTAAACTTTTCAGGATTTTTTTTTCAAAAACTCTTCAAAACCAGCAGCCTTTCTCCCATTCCAAGAAATTAATTCTTGGTTTCTTCCTTCTTCATTTATTTCTCCTCTTTTTTCTTCATTCTTCATTCTTCTTCTTCTTTATTTTTTTTTCAGTCAAGCTTTTTTCTTCTTCTTTGTTCAGTTCGTTTTACACAGGACACGCTTCGATTCGTGGAGCGCACGCCCCGTCACCCAGTCGCCCCGCGCCCCCGTAATTTTGCCTAATCGCCCTGTTGCGCCCCGCGCTCCTAACAACATTGTATAGAAGGCAGTATTGTGAAGGAAAAGCCCCTACGAGTAGCTGAACAAACAAAGCAAGCAATCTTAGCCAGTAAGGCAGTATGGTGACAAAATCTCACAGAGCGAGGCAGCGGCAACGTGAGGTAGGACGCTGCTCTCGGCGCAAGAAAAAAGGGAAGAGGACGGCGCTGTGACAACGGCGACGAATCGAGTTTTCCCGCGGCAAAGGCGGGCGAGGATGGCGACGGTGACGGGATCTGACAGAGCGAAGCGGCGGCAACGTGAGGAAGGGGTGTTGCTCTTAGCAGAAGAAAAGAAGGAAGGACGTGGAGGGGCGCAACACTTTGATGAAGGGCGTGAGAGAGAAAGAAATGAGAGATACAGAAAAATGAGAGGGTGTTATTAATTAGGGTATAAAAGGTTGAGATAAGTAACGGGTTTAGGGTTTGCTAAAAAGCATTGTCAGTAAATCAAATAGTGACAGAAAGATATGCTAGTAATACTAGTGAACGGATATCCGCCAGTAAAAATAAATTTTTTTATTCAATTCATTTTTCGGAATTAAACTTTGTCGACGGAACGAGTCCATCGGTAAAAATAAACTATTTATCTATTTTAATTTTTTAAAAATAAATTCACAGATTCGCTGGTAACACCGACAGACAGATATTCGCCGGTAAATTCGACGGTAATGTCCGCGCGTACACCTAGGGTCAAAATCTGCCGAAGATCGACCTGTAAACTGTCGATAAATTTTCTAACGTACAGTCCGCTAGTAATTAGCGAATGACGCATTTTTGCCAGTAAATTCTTCGGTAAAACGTGTATTTTTTATAGTGGAACCATCACTGCCCCCATCCCCATTTTTGTGCGTTGTGCACCACATTCCAAGTCAATATGATCTTCAAAGGCCTTCTTGCTCAAAAATCTTGAGCGCTTATTTATTGAAATCTACTTCACTTGTCCCGCTTCTCCATTGTACTTCGAGGTTGTTGTAGAAGCCACATAATTTATTATTTTTCACATTCACCTTTTTCGAAGTGGGCACAAATAGCACTGGATTTGCTGCTAGCGGAGCCGCGATGACGTATAGTATTATACAATTCCTTAACATTTTTCCCAAAAAGCCGAAGCCTTTTGAGAGTCGGCGACGATGGGTCCTTTGATATATTCACTTACACCTAGAAAATGGCTCTGGTTACATCAGTGGAGTAGATAACCCGAACTTCATGGGCAGGAATCATCGCTTAATTAGATAGCCGGAGCATGTCGTGACCTTGAGAGGACACGGATGAGTCGATACATTGAGTCGACAGCATTTGAGCGGGCTGTGGTTGAGACGTGTTATGCAAAAGCGAGAATTGTATGGACGTTGGGAAAGAAAGGAGGGTTGTTCCAATCGATCCCTAATCCATCGGGATTATAGCCTTTGGTTATAAGAAAATATAATAATTGTTGTGGGTAATCCACATCCAACATAGTGGAGTTGAGTTTGAAAAAAAAATGGAAGAAGAAGATGGATAAGATTAAAGAAGAATGGAAGAAATGAGATGTAAAATGAATGAGGAGTTCGGTGTATTTATAAAGGGAAGATTAATAAAAAAAAATAAAAAAATTGAATTAATAGAGTAGATAGCAATTGGAGGTAGGGATGCCCAAAAAAACCGGAACCGGCGGTTGGAACCGGAACCGGAACCGGAACCGCCGGTTTTTGAACCGGAAC
>JAYDZE010537316.1:0-14990 GCA_034509125.1 Monilaria moniliformis
TTAAAATACAAATTATACCACCACCACAGCCTTCCCCTCCGCCACCCTGGCTGGTGGCGCGCCACCGCCCCACCCCAACTCCTTAGATCAGTGGTTATAGTCTTAACTTCCAAAAAGGAGAAGATTAATTAGTTTATAATTATTTGTGAGTAAACATGAGAGAGAGAGAGAGAGATAGGGGACCTTCATTTGAAAATATGGTAGTGAAGCCATGTGCAATCATATGGTAGTTGAGACTAATCCACACCGCACAAACTTCTATTCCTCACCTCCAAACCCTAAAATGAAAGTGAGAGACTATGACATAATAAGTTTTCAATCTTATTATGATTATTAACAAGTCGTTCTATTTAACTAAACGGCCCATGACGAAGGACAACTCAGTTATTAGACGTTTCCCTCTAACTAGTAGGCCGAGGGCCACGACGAAGGACAACTCAGTTGGTAGACGTTTCCCTCTAACCAGTAGACCGATGGTTGAAATAATCCGATATGGATGTATGTAAATTGTAAGTTGTATGTATATTAAAAAAAAAAAAAAAGACTAACCTGCCAAAAGAGAAACTTAAATAGACTTATTCTTCACTTCTAATTCCAGCCAGATATTATTAAACACAAATATAAATAATACACATTAGAAAAAATGGTAGATTCCATTTCAAGATTGATTCCCTACAGGCCCCCTTCTCAGTCTCACCTCCTATTTCCAATCCTTTTGCTTCCATTCAAACTAACTCTCTCTCTCTCTCTCTCTCTCTCTCTCTCTCTCTCGCTCTCTCATGATCAACGCACGTACTCTTTGGTTATATATATATATAAATACACAATCTCTTATGTCAGAACACCCAACTGATCAAGTGATCATTTTGTCTCAAAGGAGGCAATTCCTGTCAGAAACTCATCTATCTCTCTCTCTCTCCTCAAAACCCTAAAAAAAAACCTCACCATCGCTATAGCTCCTAAATGAAGAACCCTAATCCCCTGAAGAAGAAGCTCGCCTCCCGATTTCTCAAAGCCATGAAGAAACTCAACTACAAGATCTCATCATCATCATCACCACCATCAATGGCGGAGAAGAGAAAGAGGCACCACGCAGTGAGAGCTGCCGCCTATGCATCCATGGCTTCTGCAGTGGGGCCGCGGAGGTCGTGGAGCCGGGCCCTGCTCAGGAAGATCCGCAGCCACAACAAACACAAGGTGAAGGTGCAGGTGATGATGAGAGGGAGAAAGAGGGCGAGACGAAACCCTAGAAATATGGATACGAGGTTTGGGTTGAACCATCTATGCGACGTCGTGCCAGGTGGGAAAGCCATGGATTCTTGCAGCTTGTTGAATGAAACGGGTCACTATATAAAGTGCCTTAGAGCTCAGGTGCAGATCATGAGAGAGATTCTTCATTCTTCTTCTTCAAGAATATTGTAAGCTAAGTGCATTATATACATGTAGCTATAACATGTGTAAGGTTAATTAGTGTTATTATATAAATATATATTATTTATATAGCAAAAAGTTGTGTCAGACTGTCAAAAAGTGGAACTGGCCATATTTCAAGTGGCATATTTGTAATTGTGAATATGCCGATGAATATGGATTATTCATCGGCATATTTTGACACGTTTTCTCATGAGACGGTGTTACACAAGTTGTATTATATGTATATATGTGTGTAAGTTGTGTAAGTGGAGATGGAGCAAAGCTCGGAATGGTGATATTGGATATTGTGTGCATAAGAAAATAATCAAATAAAAATTATCCTTGTTTTGTTAACTAGAAATCAATCTAGTCCGTAAATCTTGATTGATGTATGATTAAAATTGATTTTAAAATGCAATTATATTTTTTTACGCACAAATTAATGTTCCTATTAATATTCGAATCTTGTCGCAATATAATATAGAAGTGATCAAATCAGAATTAAATCTTATATCTGAACCGTGACCGAATATGGATCGTAGGATTTGATCATCTAACAGACAAAATAAAGCCACATGATATCAGATTAAACATATGTACATATGGGTAATGAGCATTAGCTCTTTTTTTTTATCATATTAAAAGATTAGGTTCAAATGGGCCAAGCTATGGTCTTTTGAAATTAAAACTTTTAATCTAAAGTTACGTTTACTTTTAATGATAGAATTGATTGATAAAAATAATCCAAGCTAATTCATCATTTACTTTAATGAATTAATTAATTATGTACTTGTTTAACCATCTTATTCTTCAAATATTCAATTTCATGTTTTATTACTTCATTTTATCACACAAAGTAAAAGCACCTAAATGGAACAAATGAATATTTTAAGTTTAAGCAATGAGTGATTGGGAGATATCAATTATCGACGATGACAAATGAAGCAAAGAAAACCGACCCTATAATGTTCACAAAATTAATTCTATTTCAAAATCAATGAAAATCATAGGGAAGTAATTACATAATAATAATAATTAGAATTTAAAAGCCCATAAGGTTTTTTCAAAATTAAAAAATAGAAATAGAAGCCCATATAAGCCCAAATAGAAATTTCTTAAATTCTATTTTTGAGTTAAAAAAAAACGTGAATATCTTTTTTTTTTTAAAGAGGATCAATAATGGTTTCCATTTACCCCGTGGTGACTCGAACCTCCGAGTCTTACCAACTAAGTTGCGCTTCATCGTAAAAAATAAAATAAAATCGTGAATATCTTGTGTTGACATCTTATTGCATGCTTTATTCATGTCTGTATATTTTTTTGCTTTATTCATGCCTGTATTTCTTTCCTTTTTCATATCGATCATGTCTGTATTTCTAGATAATTGTAGTCTTAAATTAAATAAAATTGAAGACCCTCTATAAATATCTAGCATATTTCCATTTTCGTTTTCAAATTTCATTGTCTACAAGTCAATTTAGTTGCATAAATCCAAAAAAGATCTCTTTAAATGTGGTTTTAACTTTTTCTATAACTCTCAGGCATACACAAAAATCTTGATAACGTGTATTCATCAACATCCTTTCAGTAACACATACTCGTGTCGAAGGGATATCAACCCGACCCGACCCTACCAATCGCGTAACCCTTACCGTACCACCACACCCAAAACACAAGGCATCAAGACACACAAAATTCAAAAACTATTAATTTCTATAAAATTAGATCATTATAGTCTCTATACATGAAGAAGATCAAGTGCAGCTAAAGCAGGAAAAACATAACCAAAAACTCTATTTAAACTAACTATATTCTCTGTGCTATCCCATAGTTGAACTGTACTATCCGTGTTACGTGGTGAGTCGGGACGATGCAAAAAAACGAGCAGTTACCTCAGGTGCTGCGGGCGAACCAGTCCGTGGGACCAGGCAAGTAAGCAAGTCTCTGATTCTGTATCCGTTGCCCCAGAAGGAGGCGAGGCAGAGGCCCATGATGGCCATGGCAACGACCGAACAAGCTGGGGGCACGGCTTGGGTGCTTCCGAGAAACTGAGTTGCAAGAAGCCCTGCTAGGGTTGAGCTCTGCATTCCTGTGCACAGTGATATTGTTCTGCAAACTTCTTCTTCTAACCTGTTGAGGAACAGTTTATGGGCTAATATCAGTCCCGAGCATATATGCACGTTGCAGAGCTTGAAATCAAGATTTCTAGTCCAGTAAATATATGATGATGCGTTACTCTTTCTACTTCACCTAGTGGCTAGTCCTAGTGCAAAGCTATAGACTGGATGGAGCTATCCGCATTCGAGCATATGCACATTGCAGAGTTCAAAATCAAGATTTGGAGTCGAGTAAATATATGATATGATCATGCGTTACTCTTTCTACTTCACTTAGTCCTAGTGGAAAGCTAATAGATTGGATGGAGCTATCAGCAATAGATCATATGCACATTGCAGAGTTCGAAATCAAGATTTGGAGTCGAGTAAGTTTAGGATATGATCACGCGTTACTCTTTCTACTTCACCTAGTCCTAGTCGAAAAGGCAACGTTTTACAAGTCCACAACTTTGCTGTACGTCTCAGATTGAAAGACTTCTTCGAACTCTGTTGCTGTTTTGGGTGATTTTCATGACAAAAGGGTTGGTTTATTGTGACATAAAGTTGGTGGTGGAAACTAAACGAGCTGAAAGAGGTGAAGACAGGGGTTGGAAATCACAGTGGTGTAGTCCAAAACATATGGTGAGCTAATTCCTAAACTCAAATCGAGAGAAAAGTAAGGACAGCTAAAGAGGCAGAAATTTATGATCAAATTCAGCATATATCTGATCAAAACCTAAATTCTAATGGAAGATTACGCATCCCATCTGCTTCGTGTCATGTAAAGACATTGCAATATATGTAAAGTTTTCTGAGAAACTTGCCTGAGAGGTTGAATTTTGGCAGCCCAATATCCCAAGGTAAACGCGACTGCATGAAACGACAGCACTGGACCAACCAATCTCAGCCCCTCAGCTGAAAGGATTTGGCTCCTATTTATGGCAAGAGGGCTTCCAATGCACAATGAAGTGCAGATCATCGCGACCAATGGCATCACGGGTTGTAAAATGGACACAACGGGTTTGGCATAAGTGTTCAGCGCCAAGCCAAGAGCGATAGGAGCAAGAACCACCTGAAAACAGGGCGAAATAGCATGAGATAAATTACTTGAAACGAAATTACAGTTTGGTAAATCAAAATCACCTGCAAAATCGACTTTGACATTGCCACAGCATCAACCGGGACAACAGAGCCGATGAGAAGGCCAGTTAAAAGAGGAGTGACGAGAACAGAGGCAATGGTCGAGGAGCTAGTCAAGAGGATGCTCAAGGCGACGTCTCCTTTGCTCAAGAAGCTGGCGTAGCTAGACAGCTGCGCCCCTGCAACACACGCCATCAAAACGAAACCAGCAGAGAACATAGGAGACATCCCAAAGGCACGTGCAACGAACACACCAAGGGCGGGCTTCAAAGCATACTGAGCTATAAATCCAACGGATAATGGTAGAGGTCTGCATTCAAACAAACACATAGTTGTTTTCACATGCCAATTCATATCCAAATGCAACCAAATTTTTGAGAAGGTGTAAAGTAAACCTCTTGAAAGCCAGGGCAAAATCATCAATGGAGAGTCGGATCCCAATCGACAACATGATTCCTCCGAGTGCAGGAGCGTACAATTCTCGTGACACCCTGCACGTTCCTCTATCGTTTACAAGAAAACAGAGAGATATACACAACTTTAAGAAAGCATTAAATTTATGTAATGTTAATAGCAAGAATCCAAATTTCCTCTAACAAGAAACAGATTTGAGGTGAAACAGTTCATGAACTCAAGCTGTATGATATACAATTATGTAAGTGTGTGTGTGAGCAAACCTAGTAAACAAAATCAGCAGTAGATTTATTCAATATAATCACTGTCAGAGTAGTTATGAACGGGCACAAACTAAATTTGTCAGTGAAATAATGAAATATACTTAATTTAAGAGATGTTAACTGATTAACTATCAATTACAAAACAACAATAACAAACTTAGAAAACTTCGCCTATGCAAATTCACAAACACATGATCAACATTCAACACTATCCTAACAGAACTCAATCCCTAAAATAATACTAATAATAAATAATAAAAACTCACCAAGTGAACGTCGAGGGCTTCCAGAGGGCGGCGACGGCGGTGAGAGCCACGACGATCGGAAGCAGCGCCGACAAAGCTTGAGAGCCATCGGATTTATCATCCGCCGCAATCGTGTTCTCGCCGCCGAACGAAAGCAGCGTGAAATTCCCCTCGCGTTTGTGCAGCCCAACCCTCCCTGTGAAGGGCGACGAAGTTGAGCATCCGACGGCGACCAAACAGCCCCGTTTGACATCTCGATAGTTTCGTGAAATCGCGTTTGGAGAAAAGGAATTGGTTTTTATGGGAATTGAGCTCTTGGAGGCGGAAATATGGCGGAGAAGTAGAGTTTTGGGGACGGTTTGGAGCGAGAGGCTAGGTATTTGTGACATTGCTTGGCTCGCCGGAGGAACTTGTGTGTTTTCCGGCGAGTTTTGGACGGCAGTGGAGGAGGTGGTAAGGTAATAAAATAAAGTGTATTCAATAATAATAATAATAATAACAATAATAATAAAATATTCACGTTTGATGTCTCGTATAAATTATTTAGTATTATAGGTGTAGGGAGTTGATTGGTTGTAGTCACATGCACATCATGGAAAAATATATAATGTCGTTGAGCCATATTACACCACTATTTTCTAAAGTTTTATATTTTGGATATAATATAGTATTCCCTTTGTACCAATTCAGATGACCCATTTGGATTTCGGCACGGTATTTTAGGAGCTTTTAATTAGGAAGTTTAAGTGGAGAGAGAAAGAGTTTGTTGATGAATTAATAAGGAGAGGGAAATGAGAATGAGATATAAAAAGTTGTTAGATAAATTAATGAAAATAGATAAAAAAACCATTAATTAATGCAATAAAGTGATATTAGATGTGCCTTATTATTTCCTAATTTTTTGCCATATTAGGAAATGGGTCATCTGAATTAGGACAAATCAAAAAGGAAAGTGGGTCATTTGAATTGGGACGGAGGGAGTATAATATATATAGAGAAAGAGAGATTGTAGATAGATTTATGTAATATATTAGATTTGTAATTATCATCGATAATTGATTATTGGAAATCAAATAGTATTTACTTCTTTTGTCCACGAAAATTTGTTTTATAATTAATGATACAAGTTTTAATAAAATAATTGACTGTATAGTTGATATTGTGAGTTTTGTGAATTCTATCATTCTAAATAAAATAAGCAAATTTTTCGTAGACGAATAGAATTTATGTTTTTATATTTTCCTTCTACATTGTATCTTGTAATGCAATATTTTGAAAACTATTGTGAACTATACATTAATTATGCCATAAATTTCAATAATTTATTGGTCTAGAAAACCTTGGACATGTAGTACAAAGTGTATTTTATATTACCTGAATTTTTGTTTAAAACTAAATAATATTTATATGCTCAAGAAAATATCCGTGTTAAGTATGTAGCATAACATTCCTATATAAATACATATTATAGTTAAATTGAGAAAATATGTTTATATATATATATATGATTGGGAAATTGCACCATCCATGCACCAATTGATTGTAAAATATCTAACAATCTAAAAATAATTCCTAAAATAGACACAATAGAGGAGCGAAATAAAATAATAAAAAAATAAATATAGTCTCTAATAGTTCAAAGCTTTCCCTTCTTTCTACAACACGTCCATCTCTCTCTCTTTCTCTCACATTCATATAGTCACACTTCTATTTCTCAGTTTATCTCCTATAGATATGGTCATCTAAACGGATGAGCGACCATGACAGTTTTACAACGACCCTAAGGAAAAATTAGCCATTGGGGGAGTCGGTTGCTCCCTCCCAACCCCCTACATCCGCCACTGAATGGAGATGAAGTCCCCAACGCCAATACTTTATATGGAATAGCTAGGTACATAATTTTATTTATATATTTGGTCAAGTATCATTAAATGTTCACAATTTTTCACACCACAAAGAGGGACATAGAAAATATAATTAATTTTTTTAATATGTTTTGTCCTCCGTCCATAAAGAAGGATCTAGTATTTGAAAAGAATATGTCATCAAATTGGGAAATTTTTTAAATCATAAAATATGATTTTTTTTTAAATATGATATTTTGTGTTGTTATTTTCATCATTCGCCATTATTATAGTTAGATGGGAAAGCATCTCTTTCATGCGGCACATACATGAAAATGAAAGCCATAAGAAAAGGAACACCTCACAACCACACAATTGAGTATTGAAGGAAAAAATAGAAATGAACACGTGTCGATTTTTTTACCGACGAAAAATCTAATTTAAGTAGTTAAATTAAGACACCACAAAACTCTTTTTAATAAGAAATTTTGGGTTTAATATTGTGTATGTACGGATGTATTTTTCTACCTTGTGTGGTGGTAGTGGTTCTACCTACGATATGATATTTTCCATTTTATGTGACGATACATATGATTGATTTGAATTTAATTTATTATATATTTTCAAAATTATTGTTAAAACTGTAAAATTTTATAAATTTCTTAAAAAATCTAGACTGATTTATTCTTCATTTTCCACTTTAACTTCAAGAAGGAAAATTAAAAAAAATCAAAATTTGATTTTTTGTGTAATTTATAAATTTTATAATCCCAATAACAATTCATCATGTATGAAATAAATACAATATAATAAAAAGATTTTGACAAACGGCTAGCAGTGTTCACAAATGATGAGCAATATCTCTAACCTCTCTCTCAGAAATCTTAAATATACATGGTAAATCAATTCTCTCTCTAAAACATCTTCAATATACGAATGACATATATTGATGTAATCGGAACTGAATATCGAACGTGTTAGAGTAAAATCAATACCCGCCAACCATATGGTTCTATTTTGACACAAAAACACACACACACACACAGAGAGTCTACAACAAAGATAGTTTCAAAGGTAATACAACTCACTTTCAAGTTTCAACACTACACCATCTTGTGATCTCTCACACTGCACCAAACTCTACACTCTGAACACACGACGGTGGGGATCACTTCCCTGCCCCATTTCATCACTCTGCACGATCCGAACTCTAAGATAGCATCACAAGCAGTAGCAGTAGTTGTCGTAGTCGCAGTAGAAGTGATTGTATGAATTATGCAGTGCCCTAAAGGTTTGGACACCTGCATTTTCTGAGTGTTAAAAGTTGTTTTCAAGAAATACCGAGCACCCCTCTCCCTTTGCCCTATTCTCTCTCCCCCCCTCTCTCTCTCTCTCTCTCTCTCTCCCACTCACTCTCCCCTCCTTTCTCTCTCAAAACTTGAAGTGTTTTGTATCTAAAAGGTCCTATACTTGGCTCCAAATAATACCCTCTTCATGAAGAAACAACTGCAGCATTTGGCTGTAGTCAAAATAAGATAGAATTTGTAAGAATAAGTAGACTCTAAAATTCAATAAAAGGGCACTTTTTATTCATTATTAGACCGTCAATGTACACAAATATACTACAAAAAGGAAATCAATTCAACAATTGCCAGCTCACATAACAACATGCTTAGGCAAGTTCAGTCACCTGATTCCCTAACCACGAGCCACCGGCCTCCCCGTCTTCGCCACCAATTATCCTCCCGTTGGAAGCAATGCTGATCGTGTACCGGAGATAGGATTCAAGACAACTACTTATCTCGACTCTCTGCACATCTGTGAACGTAGGGACACAAGAAACGTAGCATGATTGAGCTAAGTGTGCATCACTGTGCTCGTGTGCAAGATCTACCACGTCGTCCTAGCAGCATTCTCGTGATCAAGCTCGTATAGGTGCAGCTTTCCCGACGGGATCTGATCAAAATTGACACATCAATGATCAATCAATCAGATCCTCTGACCAACAATGTATTGAAGCAATTAGATAGAGTCAAATGCAGCCATTGTCACAAGCAGTTCCATCATATTTCAACTAGCCAAAAACATAACATAGACAAAGGATATATAACTTCTCCAAATCCAATCCAAACTGTATTTCAGGAAAAGAATCATAATTGCAGGATATAGAAAACCTTCTTAAACTGTCCAAATGCAGTGCAAGAACTACTCAACAAGCAAAAAGATCCAATTTTTTCCACAAAAAAGGGGGGAAATTGAGCTAAATAAAATTCAATTTACCAAATTTCACTTTCCCTCTAAAGGATTCTAACATACTCAAGTTGAGCCGATTACTAGCCGGCTCGTTTAACTATTTAGGTGTTCGAGCTCGAACGGCCACCTAATTACCGAGTTGCTCCGTTCGAGCATGGCTCGTGTTATACTCATAAATCATAATGTCATATCAAGCTCGAGCTTGGCTCATATGATTTTCCTATAAGTAATATTCGAGTTCGAGCTAGTGAAAGGCTAAAAGAAAAATTCAAAATGCACTCTTGATCGATTTGTTATTTGAGCTCGAGCTTGGCTCATGTATTGTGGCTCGACCGAAATGTTCGCGAACAGGCTTGATCTCGCCAACATTTTCGACATGTTCACGAGCCCAACAAACCTAGCACCATTAAGTTGGAGCTCGGCTGAATAAAACTATCGAGCTCGAAATCAAGCTTGTTCACTATCGAATCGAGGTACGGACGAACTTTTTTCGCGCCTCGCCTCGCCTCGAATAGCTCGCGAGTACCTCCCTTTCCACCCAACATTTCTTGCTCAAAACCAAAACTCCAATCACAATTGACAAACAATGAAACAGTAAAAGATACCGACAAAGAGAATCCAAAATAGAATAGTTTTTACGAAAGCAATTATTGAACCTGAGACACGGCCAAACAATCTCTGGGAGTCTCGAATGAGGAGAGAGAAAACTGCTTCGACACGACACCGACATCGAAGTAGATCAATCCGGAGCTGGGAACGTCGACACGAATTCCGATCACGGGGAACCACAAGAACAAGTCTTGCGCCGAAATCCCCGACACCTCGTCGATCCGGCCGTATCCGAGCGTGCCCGAGACGATCATGTCGTAGTGGAGCTCGTTCTCGAACTTGGCGTTGCACGCGTGGTCGAGATGGGCCTCGAACTTTCCAGACCTTTCCAGGCTGAAAATCTTGATCCCTTTGGGGAGAAGACCCATCGGGAGACCGTGGAGCTGCAGAGCTTCGTAGATTGAGGATTGTGAGGCTTCTCCGCAACTCGGGAATGGGAGAATTGACGAACAGATTAGTAGAGAGAGAAAATGGCGTGAGGACAGCATTTTTTTTTCTCTTGTCGTTGGGTGTGGTTTTAGCGTCGGGTTTTGTGGCTTTCGAGGAAGGGTGGTGGCGCGGCGGCGGCGGAGGATGAGAGAGAGGGGGTGTGAAGCGGGAAGAGAGGTTATTGGGAATTACGATTGGTTATTGTTTTTGACATTTTGTTTAGGGCACGTGGCGTATGGAGCTGGTTGAGGAGATTGTGACTCGGGGCTAAAATAGGGATTTTTGGATTTATTCTGGACACGTGTTTGATTTTGAATGGATATGGTCGTAATAGAAGGTGGTCCAGTGGGGGTGGGTGATAACTGATAAGCATTGAAATTCGAAATGAAGCGACAAGTACGGGATAATATAATATTGTAGTGAAATATCCCAAAAATTCCACCTCTTTAAAATATTTGAAAGTCATAGTTTTTACTTTTGGAGAAAATTACATTCCATACTGATTAATCAATAATTATCCCTCTAAATAAATAATAATAATCTACATTTATTTTTAAAAAATCATTTTGACTTCCCTATATTGTTTTTCCAAAAAACAAAAAAAAACAATTCCGAGCAATTTTTTTAGCAATTTTGGTCATATGCATGGCGGACACAAAAATTTATTTTGGTAGAATCTATGAAGTCGAGTTCAAAATTTTGAGACAATTATTTTCATATACTTCATTGTGATGATAGAATTTTTCCACAATGATTCACACAATATATCGAAAATCTGATAAATTTATATAAATAAAATAAGATTTTTTTTTTTGCTTGAGCCGCTTCTTTACTTTTTTTTAAGACTTCAATAATTTTCACTTTAAATGAATGGAATTGGATAATTTTCATTCATAAGGGACACTGTCTATAAGAAAAATATGTCTTTTGCAATAGTATTTTGCATCAGGATTTTATAATTTGAATAATTCGAGTAAAAAATATAAATTATTGTGTTCTAAGTATATACAAAAACATAGCAACGTCCCGAAATATTATTTTTAGACATATATATTGATATTTTTTATGATGTTCTTTCAAATGCAATATATATTCATTTTTTATATGTTGTTCTATAAAATTGAATATTTCTATTTATGCTCTCACAACAAGTGCACTATACAAAATTATTTGACTCTAACAACATTTTCTTGGACCCATTGTCAATTTTATCAAAAGACTGTATTTAATTATTTAATTTGACGTTTAAGGTAAATGATGCAACAATAATGGATAATAAAGGGGTTAACTCAATTTTGACCTCCCCAAAATTCCCACTTCAGTTACATATTTCAACCAAGTTTACTTTCATTGCTTTATACCATAACATTTTAGCAAATTTGTGATACTATAAATGATAATAGTCCATATGCAGCATTGATAAAATCTAATTCTTAGAATGAACATTTGCAGAAATCCCTTTTTTCCGAATCACTAGCAAAATATTATAATTTGTATGACTGAAACTCAAGATCTTTCGATAAGAAGAGTTTTTGGTGTCTCAGCCTTACAATATTAATCTAATTCTAGATTAATTAAACATAAAAAAAGAATCAAATTGATTATGTATAAATCTTGAATTCTAAGATTCACAAATTTTTCGTGATAAAATTACTGCTCTCATTTTACATCCAAAATAACGGTTACGACTTACGATATTAAAAAACATAAAAGAAAGAAAAAACCAAAAAGCAAAAACCAAAAAAATAAATGTGTATGGAATTCCACGTCATCATAACCTCCCCACTTTTTAGCCCACTTTTGCTCCACACACACTTTACTTGTAAGCTAAACTGGCTTTCAACTACACCCCCAGTCAATATATACGTATATATATATATATGTGTATGTATGTATATGTAAACAAACCCAATCTCCATTGTCTCACTGTGTGTGTGGTCTTGCTTTGGAAATTCAGGACAAAATTTATCAAAATATCTCCTGTTTTTCCCATTTTGCAACATGGGAGTTTTTGACTATTTTCACTGTTCGGTACTGCTTATTTTGATGCAAATTGCATTGACCTTCAATTCAGCATCATCTGCGCCTGATGGTAGTCTTGTTGCAAAGCTCCCTGGTTTCAATGGCAGTTTCCCTTCCAAACACTATTCTGGGTAAGTCAAAGATTCAATCTTTGCTTTGCTTCAGTGATTTTTCTTCTCGATTTCTTGTTTCTTGGAAACACTAATCTGGGTAAGTTAAAGATTCAATCTTTTCTTTGTTTTAGTGACTTTTCTTCTCGATTTCTCTGTTTCTTGGATTATATTATCGTTCTGGATAAAGGGTCTTTCTGATTTTGCCCTCGCTCTCTACACACATACACACAGGTATGTCACTATCAATGAGAAGAAATTGTATTACTATTTTGTGGAGTCTGAGAGGAATCCATCAAAGGACCCTGTGGTGCTCTGGCTCAATGGTGGTCCGGGTTGCTCTAGCTTTGATGGGTTCATCTACGAGCATGGTAATGACACCATCTCTCTCTCTCTCTCTCTCCCTGCACATAAACATGTGTGTGTGTGTGTTCTTTATCAGTTTATCTTCATGTGGATTTGTTTTTGGCAAGATCTTGACTTTGTTGTTGAGGTGGAGAAACAATGGTGTGGGACTTAGTTTTCGTCGAAATTGTCGTTTAGCAAAAGGATTTTGAGTCTGATCCTTTAATATAAGCTTTTATTCTTGGTAAAGATTCTGTTTTTGGTGGTAATCTGTTAGGTAGAAAGTTGAATTTGTGGTCATTATTTGTTGGGTAAGGAAACTAAACAGTGAGGTTTCTATTTGCAAATCAATTAATAACATCTTGTTATATTATGGCACACTATCAAGAATTGGACCAACAATTATCTTTTCAGTAGAAATGAAAAGTTAGCATTCGTGTTATATTTGCAAGTTAATTAAACATCATCTGTGATATGGCACACAATCAAGAAACGGACCAGCATTGATCATTTTGGTATAAATTGTATAAGTTCAATGTTGAAGTTTGCTTAGACTGTTTTCTTGAGTATTTCATTCCTTGAAAGTACTGCATTGCTAGTTAACGTGCAATTGTTTCGTTCGTTTCTCGAGAGTTGAGATGTTCCTTCCAGCTACGTTATAATTGGAGAGAGATTGATTTCTTGGAAGTATGAATTTGATTGAGAGAGATTGATTTCTTATAGTTTCGATATGTTTAAATATCTTGTGTGGTTTCGATTGCAGGCCCCTTCAATTTTGCGAAGGAGCCACTTGGTGGCTTTCCCACGCTGCATCTCAATCCATACAGCTGGTCCAAGGTTGTGATTCTTGATAGTGGTTGCTAAAAATGTCGTTTCTTCCTTGCACGACTAGCTCACATGATTTCAACTGAGGTTACCAATTTGTCATTCTAGGTCTCTAGTATGATATATATAGACTCCCCGGCTGGTGTTGGATTATCTTACTCAACAAACAAATCTGATTACATTACCGGAGACCTTAAGACCGCTTCTGACTCTCATACATTTCTCCTCAAGGTGAAAAATACTATTCTTCGTTTTTATGGATTTCTACTTTTGCATACCTTCGCTACATATTTACCTCAGATAACTTTGTGTGTCGCCCGGCTAGTGGTTTGAGCTCTACCCGGAATACCAGAGCAACCCGTTTTACATATCGGGAGAATCATATGCAGGAATCTATGTCCCAACTTTGGCTTTTGAAGTAGCTAATGGTAAATATCATTCTTACCATGTGAAGTGCTTCAGATATTTGAGGGTGCACGAACTGAGTATGTTTGTTGCAAATTTGTAGGAATTGATGCTGGTGTGAAGCCTATCCTCAACCTCAAGGTATTACATACATTACGCCTCCACTTCGTAAGCATGAAATATGAAGAATAATGTGAATTTCTTATATTGCAGGGGTACTTGGTGGGAAACGGAGTTGCTGATGACATATTTGATGGCAATGCTCTCGTACCATTTGCTCATGGAATGGGCCTTATTTCGGATGAACTCTTTGAGGTACGTTTCTCTAACACGTCCCCTAATTGTGCAAGAGGTATGTATGTACTCTTTCAGTTGAACGAGAGTCGGATTTGAAGGACTATATATATATATAGATAAATGTGCGTGTTGTTGAAATTGGCTTGAATTATAATCCCACATCGGTGGGTTTTGAGTTTGGTTTTTTATTTTGTCCCACATCGGTGGGTTTTGTGTAAGTGGGGGTGAGTTTGCTTCTATATAAGAAACTCACCCCCCATAGTTAGAACTCACTTGGAAA
>JAYDZE010537326.1:0-14990 GCA_034509125.1 Monilaria moniliformis
TATAAATGGAAAAGATTGGTCCAACGAAATTGGTGGAATACCAATGTGCTGTTGTTTACTGAGCAATTTGCTCAACAGTCATGTCATGCGAGTCTTTGATCCAAATTTTCTTTCCCAATCAAAGACTCGCTCGATATATATATATATATATATATATAAAGCATTCCTGTCGATTACTAAAGAAGAGTCATTCTCATTGAGCATCTGCTGTCTTTTTTAAAATTTGAGGTGTTTGTTGTCTTCTATTTCATTTTGAAAGATTCTTGTTTAGTGTTTATGGCGTTTGCAGTTGAGTCTACCCTTCTAAGGTAAATAAGGTAAATAAGGTAAATATCTAAATACCTAAATGTGATTTTGTAAAGGTGAACAACACTTGATTCCATAGTGTAGTGCTAGCAAACGAATATACATGGTTGTTTGAAAAGATGTAATTTTCCTGTATATGTGGCATCAATGCATGACTACCACTTTGATCACAACCCCTCTAGCTCTCCACCTGCTAGTTGATTGTTGCTGTTGTTGCAAATAACTCTTTCTAGGCCTTCTTCTTTACCTAAAAATATTCAACCTGGGTTGCTTTATCTTTTTTATTTGATTTTTATTGATTTACCTAATTTGATCCTTTTTTTCTTCTTCTGGAATGGTGCAGTGAAACGGGATTTGGCAGTCCTTTTGTGAATTGATAAAAGGCACTTCTCAATCGTCGATCGAATCAAACAGGTATTTGAGTGTTTCATTTTTCAACTAACTTATTTGTAGTATAATATTTATTACAAGTTTTTGAGTAAATTGAATATTGGGTGTTCATCTAAATAGATGCATTTATTGTCTTTTTGTTCTTTTTATAAGTTGTTTGGGCTGGGTGTCCTGGCTGTCGGTTTTCCTGTGCTATTCCTTGTTTTGGTATTGTTGCTGCTTTCAGAGTCGTAGATTGGATAGGTTCTCTTCCTGTTTGCTTTTTCAGTTTTGCTGCTTGTGATTTGGTGTTCAGTCATGAACTATTGCTCGCCAACTGTGGGCTCGAGCCTTTAATTTTATCAAAATAAATTGATCATATAGAACTCAATGAGATGTGTTGGCTCGAATGAACTAAAATTATGCTTGAAAAGTTTGTCCAATTCAAGGTTCAAATTCAATTACTCGAGCCCGAATTATGTATGTTTTGTTTAAACATTTGAAGTTGCATATCAAATACATAGCCTTAGGGTTGAATTCTTCCTTGTGATTTCATCCATCTTTTGGGCTCTTCGCGCCATGCATTGATGCAGAATCCTGGAAAGTATAATTATTTAATTTGTGCCTACAATTGAATTCTTCGAGTTTGTGTATGTAAGAATCTTGATCAGATCTAAAATGAAAGTAATATTTCACATTCAATCAATGCATGTCAACACAAAAACATGAATTAAATATTCTATATGCAGGCAAACAAGGATGGTCACCGACAGGCCAAGTTGGCAGATCAATTGGGTGAATGAGGGTTTGGTACTATGGCAGATGAAGACACCAAAAGAAACAAAGACACTGGAGCTTACAAGAAGCCGGGTGGGTTCGGGAAGGCCAAAGAAGCAGTAGTGGCCAGTGCACAAAAGGTGGATAAGTGGGGATGCTTAAGTTTAGTGAAAAAAAAATAAAAATAACATTTTCATTCATTCTTGTCATTCCTGTTTTTAGGCCTTACATTTTATTTTTTGATTTGATTTTAGTCACCTACTTTATGTTATTTTTTTCAGCTTATCTTGAGTCTTTTCAACCGGTGATGAAATCAAATGTCTAGCAGCCAACATTCAAATTTTTCCCAGTAGTGATTGTTAGCAAACAATATACAACTATTAAAAATATGTGTGCAAGATTTTAGAAGGCTTCACGCAAAATGAAGTACACCTATACGTCGAATGCATAAAAGCATAATGGTACAACTGTACAAGTGCAAAGATATGAACCCTTGAGTACTTATGGAGTTAAAAATCTCAACTATGATGTTTCAGAGTTGCTAAATTTGCTACAAATTAATTTTCAAGCTGCTTGAGCGTTGTGATCTTCAAAATCACACACAAATGACGCCATGAATTTCTTTCTATGGAATATCGAAGAAGAGACCTGAATCAGACAACGTTAGAGTCCAAATAATTTTTAGGGCAGCAAGGATATATTTGGAATTTCAATTTTATTAAGGATAAAATTGTCCTCATAATTTTTAATCATGAGTTTAAATAAGTCTACTAATCACTGAGCTATGATATATGTGTTTTTTTATTTATTTAATCTATCAAACATCTAAATAAGATATCTAATCTTAACTACCTAAAATAAAATATCTTATTTTTAATTTAGTTTCTTAGTTAATCTTGACTTGGATATACATGACCTTATTATTCTTGAATTATAAGATCTTCCTAGATTGCAGTCTCTGATTACAGAACAAAGAAATGTGTAAAATTCGCAGAGCTCGTCTTTATCAGGCAATTTATCTTTAGGGCTTGTTTGGTAGTAAAGACAAGTTATATCTAGATAAGATAAAAATATAGATAGTCCATTTTTGTTTTGGTAGGATATGTTATCATATTCATTTGTTTGGTAACAAGTTTTCATAAAGCAGTTTTCGTAAATTGTTGTTTGGTACCATAGTGTGTAGACCTGTTTAAAATCAGCTGGACAAGATTACCCTTATTAAACTTTTGATTTTCCAAAAAAACCCTTTCCCTAACCTTAATTGCTAAGCAGACTTCTAACACACACACAAGGCAGTTCATCTTCCTCACCATTCCGTCTCCATTGAGGTTTGGGAAGTATGGCTTAACTCAGTGGTTCCCATTTTCGGATCGTCAACCAATACCGTCTTGTCGTTATCTTGTTCCTTGGAGAAGCTTATAACGTGTCCGAGTAAAACCTACGAAGGAGCTTCAGTACAACAACTCCCCAAGGGTTCTTACCTTTTTCTTTCCTTATTTACGTGCGAAACAATATAGACACAAACCCCATGCTCCTGTCGTTATTTATTGAATAGCATTGTTTTGTATGAATTCTTACTTGCTGTTTGAGTTTTGTATTAGCTGCATATGAGAGTGTCTAGGTATTTTAGTTTTACTGACTATTTGTTTGGATTTTGGGCGATTTGTCAATATAGTTTGGTTTGTATGAAGTCCATTTCTAGGTGTAATTGAGTTGTGTAGTTTGCATTTCTCCATTGTGGCGAATTAGTGTATTTCGTTTGTCAGTTACAATGGCCAAGCACTGCTGAAGTTTTTGCAATATTTGCTTCATAAATGTGTTATCTCTATGTATCATTGGTTCACACAAGAAGTAGTACATGTTCTTTTTGTCTCTTCATAGATGATTTGCTCTTACTCTACACTTTATACTTTCATTGACATTGAAGAAATAGAAACGACGGTCCATTCTCCGTAGGTTGTTATGGCTGATGCGCAACGTTTTAAAGGTAATGTGTCCTTCACTCAGTGCACACAAGGTGGGCCCTTCAAAAACTTAATTTACCCGAGATTTCTAAGGGCTTACAAAATCATCAAGGCACATTTACTTTCATTGCTAATTTATACAGGTAGCAATGATTTGGGTCGAACGAAGAATAAAAAAAGCGATAGATCGAGGCGTAGTTGGTCGGCCAGAGAGGAGGAGGTATTGCTCCTTACTTTGAAGGAGTTGGTTGCTCATGGATGGAAATCCGACAACGGCTTTAGGGCGGGGTACTTAAACAAGCTTGAGGAAGCCTTACGACGGGAGTTCCCCGCAACTGATCTGAAGGTTAATCCCCACATTATTTCGAAGATTACTGCGTGGAAGAAAAACTATTACTCCCTGCAGGGTATTCTCAGTCGCAGCGGGGTTGGATTCAACTTGAATGGTGATTATAAGATTGAGTGTGACGAAGAGCAATGGGAACAAGTCTTGAAGGTACTAGTTGACATGTATTCGTAAAATTGCAGTCAGCAAAATATTTGATTTGATTACAAGTATGACAACTTCATATTGTGTATTCTGTCTCTCTGTTTTTTTTGTGCATAGATTGATGCCAACTCGAGGTTCATACGAAATAAGTCATGGCCTTACTTGGATGATTGTAAAGAAATTTTTGGTAAAGATAGGGCGACTGGTTCAGGTGCTGAAGACATTCTGGAGGCAGTGAATGGGTTATACTCCGACGAGAATTTTGAAAATCAGGGAGTCAATACTGACTACAATGTTAGCCTCGGAGATTTCTTCGCCAATGATCCAGTCGCAGATGATGTTGAGCACGAGCCAGTGGCGGACAATGTCTGTCAAAGCTCGAAGGACAACCAAGTTCCCAAGCGATCTAGTAGGAAAAGAAAGGCATTGGAAGGGATAGATGAGTTTTACGAATTGTTTAAGAAGATGCACGAGGACACGAATACCAGACTAGAGAGTCTGTCCTCTCGAATCGGGTACGAGGTTGATTTGAGCAAAGCGAAGAATGAGGTTTTCGAGCTTCTTGGTCGGATACCAGGGTTGTCACTTGATCAGAAGTTCGATGTTTGCGATATACTAGTGAAGGAGCCTAAACGCTTGGACTTATTCATCTCACTACCCGAACCCGCGAGACCTGCTTACGTGCTGCGCATTTTGGAGAAAATGCGAAATAAATGATTGACCAGGATAATGATCTATGGTAATGGTTTTTGGTGGTGTTGTCTGTCTCCCTTATTTAGCTAATTATATTTTTGTCTTGGTGAAAAACAAATAGAAGTTTGTTTGGATTTTGGCGATATTGATGTATGTACCTAGCACTAGTTATGTCATGGTGAAATTGGCACTAGACCAAGCGTTTCTCTTTCGAAACATTGGTAAAATTTCCCATTTGTATATAGGAAGACAATCCTATTTTGCGTAGTGTTATGAATGTGTTAGTTAATCGCTGGTATCACTTAAGAATATCTTTTGTGTACGATTGCCTAACTCGTGTTTGTCTAATACATGGTTTCCAATCATCTACAAGTTAAAAATTAGCCCACATTATGACTCGTATTTCTCTCTATGTTCTGTAATATATAGAAGCTAAAACTACCTAAAGCAAATAAAGTAAGACTAAATTATTAGTAAAGAAGTTCGAACAACTCCCAAAAAGCCTTCTTACTAACATCAGGTAATATGCACAATCCATGAAAAAGCATAGACAACGCTTGTTTTTATAAGGTGCATGTCCACATATGTCGGTAGGAAGCTACGGTCATACAAAAAGGCATTGATCCACAATGGCGCTAGGTTTGTTTACTTTCCACAACAACGAAAGTTATAAACATAACATGCTTAGACGAAACGGGTACGTCAAAATAAACTTCATGGCAAAAAGAAGGATGGAATAGAATAGACAAAATATGGTGTTTGTGGAGATTACTTGGATGGATTCCTCCACCACTTGCTTGGGCTTGACGAAGCACAGGAGCTACCATGAGGGGAACCAGGTGGCTTTTCAACTAGCTTCTGTGGTGGGAAAACGTTCTGCAACCTGTACTTCATTTCGCCGTCAGGGCACACAACGTCGTATTCGTGATCTTTCTGATTTGTTGACGCTAGATCTAGTGGTTACGGCTGAGCCTCGAAAAGCTTACGACGCAGTCGTGTACCCTGAGCAGCTACCGGTGATGTAACCTCTTCGCTTGTGGCTGCCCTATTGCGGCTGCCACTCTTATTTCCAGGAATCGAAATTGTTGTGTCAGAAATGATAATCATGTTTTTTGTGTCCTCCTGCTTCACGTCATTTGAGCCAAATAGCATTGCTAAATGTTGAAATTCCGGTTCACCTCGATGGTAATACGCTCCTGCCAATTTATTTTTCTGGAATAGGGAGTCAACGAAGTAAGTGATGTGTATGTGTGGCTCATGTAAACGAGAACGATGGCTTTTCTACAAACATATTGCATCACATATTCCTACAAATTATACGTGAGAGACAATATGGAACTTATTGAAAAAAACTTATATTGTAATACGGACTTTAACATTCTTGCCAGGAAATAAGCCAAGATAGTTTAAATATTGTAAAAAAAAATTTCCACATACCATTTTGTACACGAGGAAAAACTAACCTCGAAGATCTCTTTCCAAACCTGATCCATGGCAATAATCGTATTAGAGTGGACTTCCCAATATGTCTCAGGAACATCGACAACTTCTTTGAACGTCCGATAGCGACTTTCCAAAAATTGCAACCTATCATAGAGCGCATCCCAGGTAAAGCGAACGCCCATCTCCTCCTCGATTGCTGCCTCAGCTTCTAGCAAGAAATGACTCAGAATCAATGTACCTGTCCAATTCATTTTGTTATTCATTCGAATGATCGTGCGTAACATTAGAGAATCTCTTTCAGGGTCCAGTTGGATTTGTAGAAAAATGCGCTTTGGTGGGGTATGTTCAGCGACATGGTTAGACAGTAGTAAACTACTACTTGCAGGGGTGCATGAATGAGAATTTGTTCGTTGGTTGGAGAACAAGACTTTCAAAAGCTTATAGCAGACAATTAGCACACACATTAGCGAGTAATTTAAGGGGGCTTCAGTGGGTAGTTGTACCAATGCCTTACGGTTTAATTGCATTTACTTTGGTAGATTATGTTCACCAACAATTTACTATTTGTAGTGTGTATGGTGTATTAACTTCAACAGCTTGAGTAAATACTATGACGGATAAGCTGGCAGTTTGCATAGGGTATTGATGCGGATGGACGTGCGACGGTGTTTACAGAAGAAATTTAAGTTTAAAGCTTTTAGATTTTAACGGGTTGACAATATCTTGTATAATAACTTTAACGGGTTGAAAATTCTAGTATATTGACAATATCTATAAGCCATAGAGGAAGCTTCAAATGTCACGCCGGTGAAGAATAAATTTGTTAGAAACGTCTCATATATGTTTCCTTGGTTTGCTGTAGATCTGCGTTTGAACCTTGTACATTAGTTATATGAAAGAACATTAACTAAAGAACAGCTAAAAGAAGATTGTATCTTGCGCAGAGAGGAAAAACATAATGTATGTTAGCTAGAAGATCAATGATTTTGACATTCAGCTTTTTCTTCAGCTCAGAATACAAAGAACTGATACATCGATGGTAATGCTGTTAACAGCACTTTAATGAGATAAATTTATATAATGTGGTAGGAATTCGCATTGACAGTTGGCTCACAAGTTATATGGATTTCTTACAACGTTCACTTACAACAATCAGAGTGGTTTGCACATTCTACTTCAAACTTCAAACTTACATTAGCTTTGCAGTTATGATACTATTAGGCTGTAAACTATTATCTGAAGTGCAGGCTTCCAGCTAGATGAGAACCGTGACCAACAATCACATAGTGCTGAAGATTGGTTGCTCTGCTTGGAATATTAATTTCATTATATTGTAGAACTTCTTCCAGTCTTATGCACGACCTGTATTTCTCTACTGGTAAACACTTCCAATACATTCCCTACATCTTTCGCTTCTACATTCTATTCTTTGTTTGATCAGTTTAATTTGAGTTTAGTTTGAACTAGGTATAGGAGATGTCGCCTATTCGTATAGTGAAGTTTGTAGAACTTTGATAAAATTGGCTTCGTTAGTTTGGTGAGCGAGTTTGTGAGTTAGCTGTTGAATCATAATATAATTGTAAAATTAGATCAGTACTATAGATTGAATTTAAAGAAAAAGAACTAATAGTGGGACACAAATAGAACACCAAAACGTGAGATGTAGAATCTCTAGGGCTGTGTCATCTGCTAGACAATAAGATGCACTATTTTAATGGGTTGCTAATAATTTTCAATAGACTCATGTCAAACATCAAATAACATAACTTGGGAATATTTGAACATGGATCAATTGATCATACCAAAAATCAGGTTATATAATAAAGCATTCATCCATAATTGCTAAACACAACAAAATACGTGGACATTACAAGCCAACAGGTTAGTTAGTCATATAATGGTTCAAACATAGGTTCTTAGCTTACCTACAACAACTTTCCTATTACAACGCCTAGTAAAACAAGTACTACAGCCATGAAAATGATTACGATGTGCTCTTCCAAGTCAGAATGGAACCTCTTAACATGAACCTCTGGAGAGGGATGCATTGTTCGGGTTGGACTAGGTGAGGATTGGCCATGCATCGGTGAGATTTTTGGTTTGTAGGTCTGGGAATAAACATAGGCAGGTTACTTGTCGGCGGGAGTGTCCCTGTGAAAATCATCACACCACAAGAAAGAGCGTTCGTGTTTTCCGTTAGCAGGACATTTGTAGAAATATCGTCCACTATGAATCGCGGACTTCCCAGCACACAAAACAAGCATCTTTCCTTTGCCACAACGACACTCAGGGACAAGGTCCAGACCGTCATGCTCCTGGTACATGTTCCTACAGAGAGTAAACAAAAAAAAAGGTAACGGATCACGCAGACGTTAAGTACAGGTTAATAAAACTGTGCAATACTGATAATAAACTGAATAGTAAAACATAAATACGAAAACAATGCGCACATGCAGCCACATTGATTGTGCCAACTCATCTCTTTGAATAGTTCATTCCGGTGAAGGGTCTACGGCATCAACAAACTTAGTGTCACGAGGGTCTTCGTCCATAACATTATTGGGCGATTCAACTCCCAATTGTTGTTCAATAGGATCCACATCCATCTCAGCGCGAATAAAATTATGTAACAGAAAACATGCCATGATTAGCCTAATTTGAATCTTGATGGGGTAAAAAGCAGCGCTACGTAATATACCCCATCGCATTTGAGTACAGCAAATGCACGTTCGATTATATTGTGTGCTTTAGTATGCCTCAAGTTGAACAATTCTGCAGCGTTTTGAGGCACTTCTGTAGCAGGACCCCATTCTTTCAAATGGTATCTCACGCCTTTGTACGGTGTCAGAAAGCCGGGGCTATTTGCGTACCCATTATCACACAGGTAGTAGTTCCCTATAAATGAAACCAAATACAAACAATTGGTAATAAAAGCTACATTCTGATATATACAAACACAAAGATTAAAAAAATGGATGTGGCCATAAACAATCACCTTTTGGTACTTTTAATCCATGTACTCTGGTGATTGCATCTCGGAGAACCCGTGCATCGCCGGCTGACCCCTCCCAACCAGGTAGGACATATACAAACCTCATATTTCGATCACAAGCCGCTAAAGCATTTGTAGCAATCTGCCCCTTTCTAGTCCTATATCGGGCCTTGTCATCATTACTGACATGCACATTTATATATGTTCCATCTAATGCCCCTAGACAACCTTTAAACCACTTCCATCTAGGGTCCAAGCAATCTTCCTTCACGGGCTCTGGTTGCACCAAGAGGATGTCATGCAACTTTAGAATGGCTTTTAATACAACATGGACGTAGCGAGAAACAGTCTGACTTGACCTCCAAAAGTCGAAACCCACAAGCCTATTTTTTTTGTGATGAGCTAGAATACCTAGAAACATTGCCACTTGCTCTTCAACGCTCACATATTTCCCATCATTAAAATCTCCTATTTGTCTTAGTAAATGGCATAGCCTTCCAAATGTATTGCGGTCCATTCTGAGGTTTACAATGCAGTCAACTTCACTTACACCTACTAACCTATCCATGTGTCTTACTAGCTCGGGGATTCTACTTATCATTGTGTATGGACGATTGATTTGACTACGTTTTCTTTTCTTTCTTGTTCTAGACATTAATGCGATAAGATATAGTAGGCACATAGAGTGCACAAAGGATTCATGTATGATCTCTTCTAGAACTAAGCAAATAGTAGAGTAGGAACCACCCGTATGCGGCATTCTTTCAATAACAACACAATTTTATATGTATTCACTGCACACACAATACTATCATTAGCTAATAAACTAGGTTAGGCTGAATTATTCGCAACAATTTATTCCATAAAAAAGCACACAGTCGATGTACAAAATTATGTGATAATACAAACTGCACATTCATGCTCAATTGGACACCCATAAGTTTAGACATTGTGTTGTTCACAGTGCAGACAAGAAGCATATGAAACAGCTCACTTATGCAGCTTAAACTGAATCTGCACACAACTCACTTATTCAACTAAAACAGCTCACTTATTTGCAGAACACAACAATCATTTTCACCTAAAACTTCAAGTTTATGAAATAAAAAAACTAATAAATATGTCCAAGAACTACGTTCAGGTGAAAATTAAACTTGTATAATGGCTTACCTTGACTAACTTCTAGCGATAAGACACTGATGTAGGGTTAATGGTTGTTTGTAGTTGACGAGCAGGACAAAAAAACTGAATCTGCAAGATAAAATCTTTGTAGTTACCAAAACCAATTGAACAAAAAAAAAACAATACTAACTAAATTCAAAGGTCATAACATGTGTAAATAAGCTATAACAAAAAAAAACATCATAGCACACAACAAAGTTCTTGGATAAAACATTCACAGGTAGCTTGTGTGTGTTGGGTTTATTGTAAAAAAACAAAAAAACTTGTAACAAAATTATGAACTTAAGTCCCCAGCAACGCATCTTTTGTGTCCTGCCAAACCCAACGCAACAACAAGATGCGAATTTAATTCCTCCACAACATATGCAAAATTATCGAGAAATTCAGGGTTCCTAAAATGCAAAATTGGTTTTCTTTATAACCCAAATTGACGACCTTGTTCCATCTATAAATCAATGCAAAAGGATATACTATACATTGCGAAAGGATATGCGGAGAACATTGCGAAACAATCCTCCATACCTATGTTACGATCGGCTTCTACTTCTGGTATATGGCCAAAAATCTTTCTTCGATGCAGATAATGAAAGAAACCCTCAATGATTTGCTTAGATGCGTAAATGGAGGATTAGATTTGCAGACGAGAAGCTGCACAAGGAAAATGAAGAAGTCAGGGGTATGAGAGGAATGCCTAAAGCTATCAGGGTACATTTCCCAAAGCAGAAACAATATCGCACCCTTTTGGTGCGTTAGTGAAACCAGCCAAAACTTGAATTATCTCTCGGGCTTGACCGGGCCGCAAGCTTAACACGGGCCTCTGAGTTATGCTAACCATCGTACCAAACACACGGTAAAGGCATGATAAAATCTCTTATATGGGCTTATCTACCTTACCAAACAAGCCCTTAACAGCAGCATCCGCACAAAAACGTTGAGCCCATTTCAACAATTTAGGAGTCTTGAATTCATCAGTCAAACTGATACCGCACTCTTTCTCTATCATTCTTATCAATGGCAGGAAACATCCCAACGCAACGCCGACGTATCTAATACTGTCGCCTCCAAAGAAATTTTGGCAGCGGCTGCACTCTGCCTCCAGCAGAAGCAGGCCTTTGCTTGTTTCGTCGTGTGATTTTCTTCTTGCATCTTCTCATTGGGAGAGTAAAATCGCCCTTAGCTGCTTAAACCACTGCATATTAAGTTAATTAACCATCCATTTTTGCTCAGACATGATGTTTTTCTTTGATCAGTATATAATTATGTAATTAGGATATTCAATTAGGGTTCATCAATTTCAATTAAGAATTAATCATTCAAAATTATTAATCATAATTAAATTTACATTAAAGTGAAAAATGGGATGGAACTTACCGTATCGTCAATGTATGAGGCCCAAAAACGGGCCATGGCCCGATCGTGGGGGTCGGGAGGGAGGATTGCGGGCTTTGAAGTCCAAACTTCGTCAATATACTGAACAATCACGAGTGATTTGCATATCGGCCTGCCGTTATGGATGAGAACCCGAATTCTTTTGTGAACCGGGTTGGATTTTCGGAGGAGGTCGCTCTTGGCCACAAATACGTCTTCTTGTTGAAAATCATATGCGACGGACTTGATGTTGCGGGCGATTCGGGCCCGAAATGCAAACGGGCTTTGCCACGAACCCAAGAGTTTCACTTCATTACAAGCCATTATTTCAGTATAGATTAGTTCATGGCGGGCCGTGTAATTTATAAGCCTTTGGAATTCAACTCACGTGATTATCTATCTATTCATGTTTGACGAATATAGAGTTTTGATTGTTTGGAGCATGACATCCAATTCATATTGGACTTTTCCAACTCATGATTTTGATTTTGCCCCAATCACAAAGCCTCTAGAGTTATCTTTCCTTCCCTATTCATTCCTGGAAGAATGTTGTATTCATATATGAATCCCCTGTTTTGGATATGATTAAAGCATTAATTATCTCATCATAATGACAATTGAATCAGTATAGAAATTTGGCTTTATTTGTGGCTACCAATCCAAAAGGAACAACTGATTAGGTACCTGGTTAGGATATTCCCGAGATCTGCTGTCAATGTAAACTGAGGTGCAGATCGAGAATAACTATGACAACTATAACTGCTTAAGACATGATCATTATAGTAATGAGTGCTGCCATCGTCTGAACTGAGGTGCTACATTTATTTATCTTGGAGAATTACATATGGCAGCTAGTGATGTGAAGCTTTTAGCATTATGGCCAAGCCCCTTCGTGATTCGGGTGCCGATGGCTCTTAAGTTGAAGGCTGTTGAATACGAGTTTGTTGAGATGGACCCCTACACCAAGAATGAGCTCCTACTTGAGACCAATCCAGTTTACAAATAATCCCAATTTTGATCCACGGAGACAGGCCTGTTTGTGAGTCCCTTGTCATTATTCAGTACATTGATGAGGTCTGGGGCGATGGCCCCTTGATTCTTCACTCTGATCCTTACCAGCGCTCCCTAGTGTGTTTCTGGGCAGCATATGTTGATGACAAGGTAATGTATCATTTTATTTTGATGATCATTCCTTAATTTCAAAGAGAAAAAAATCAGATCAATGGCTTGAATCAGTTAACTATTGCAGCTGCTGCCATTGTTCAAGGAGCTTAAAGAGAAAAAGGAGAAGGATGCCAAGATAGTTATCATCATGAAATTGTCGGAAAATCTGATCTTATTGGAAGATGCTTTCGTCAGCTGTGGTGAAGGGAAAGGGTTCTTCGGTGGTGATGATGTTGGATACGTTGATATTGTTCTCGGGTGCTACTTAGGATGGATGAGAGTGTTGAACATGAACGAAAAACAGCACCAACGAACACAAGTCCAACTCATCCTATCACTCCCAGCTGGAAAGACATCGTGACACTTGGATTGCGAGTTGGTGCCTCGTATCAAAGATAGAAGCAGGTGAGAGGATCGTTGTCCGACCCTTGTGCAGCGGCTTTCTGTTTTGCTATCTTGTTTGTTTGTTCTAGTTATTTTGTTTTGGTTCTCAAGCTAGGGTTAGGCGCAGTATTCTAGATCTTTCTTCATTTGTGTATAAATACATGCAAAGCTCAGTTGTAAGACGGCCATGCAGTTGAAAGCTATTGTTCAATGAACACAGTTATTTTGAGCTCAATGTTTGTTTTACTTTCTTTCCCGCTTTGTTTATTTTCCTTTAGAGAGCGATAGAGATAGTCATGGATGTTAGGTTCTTGGATAAGAACATGAACCCCGGCTTGGTGGCTTGGGCTGAGAGGTTGTGTTCAGAAAACATTGTCAAAGATGTTATTCCCACTACACAAAAGCTCATAGATCTTATTGCTGGGCGAGCACAGCTAAAAAGTTCTTGATCAGACTAAGGATCGATGGTCTTACTATGAATGAGTAGCATTCTTGGCCAAAGATCTCTCACTTCATGTTCTTTGTTGTTTTTTCATTTTTCAGTCTTGTATGTTTTGCTGAAATAAAGAATCAGTTATAAGTCTTGTAATTCTATTGAAAAACTTTAATTAAACAGAGAAACTTGTATGATACTAAGAAGATTAAACATTCCTACTTGAAAGAAGGCATGCATTTGAAAACTGATGGTAATTAAATACAAGAATGAATAATGGATAGAATATTAGGTGTTTAGTCGATATTTTATATGTCTGTCATACCTCAAGCTTCTGCGGCCTGCCTTGCCGTCGGAATATTTGAAACATATTGTTAAAACATGGCTTCCTTCTTATGTAATATTTGTTTGTCTTTGTCAATTCCAATGATTTTGATTTTTATGGCGTTTGCCGAGGACTAGATCCTGAGTTATAATGTAGTGTTTGGCAGTATCTTACAATTTCTCATTTCTGCTGCATTTTCGTTACTTGAATGTATTTGAGTATTATGATGATATCAATATACATTATTTGAATCTCGTTTTGTGTCTCTAGCACTTGCAGTGCAGGCAGCCGCTGTCGGGAAATACTATGCCAGGTTATATAGTTTCTAACTTCAATTCAAACTCCATATCAATCCTACAGAATCTTGTATTTTGATTATGGCTGCTACTGATGTAAAAGTTTTGGGGATGTGGTCTTGCCCACACGTGAACTGGGCTCAGCTAGCGTTGTGCATAAAGTCGACTGAGTATGAGTCATCAAAGAAAATACTTAACAGAAAAGCGATGGAACTGGAACAGACCAAAAAGAAAGAACAAAAATAAATTCTCCTCCAAAGAGGCTGCACCTCCGAGAAGGGCCACAGCAAATTGCTGAACTAAAACTATATTTTCTGAATATTTAAAAAGTACTCCTAATAAATAAAGATTTCAAATAACTAAAGAGAATGCAGGAGGATGCAGGGGAACGTCCTCTATCATCACGCATCATTGTGGAGTACATTGCTGATGCCTTTGCCCCCGGCCCGTGCATCCTCCCTTCTGATGCCTATTTTCACGCCTTAGCCCGTTTCTGGGCAGCCTACATCGATGACAAGGTAAATACATACATCTTCCTTAAAATGAATCCCATTGATAGGATACGGCCCCCAAGAAGATAACGGCACGGCCCCCGAGAAGATAACGGCACGGCCCCGGAGAAGATAAAGGCACGGCCCCCGAGAAGATAACGGCACGGCCCCCAAGAAGATAAAGGCACGACCCCTGAGAAGATAAAGGCACGGCCCCCAAGAAGATAACGGCACGGCCCCCAAGAAGATAAAGCTCGGCCCATGAAAAAGGCCCAATAGCCCAATAGCTCGGCCCATGAAAACTCTATAAATA